>JAODAL010041088.1:0-36243 GCA_025379985.1 Phyllomedusa bahiana
TATATATGTGTATGTATTTTAGTATATATTAAGTATTTGTTGTGTATGTGATTATAATTAATATTTATATTATATAATATATATATAATATATTTTATATATATTTATATATTATATATATATATTTCTAGGCCTGGAGGATCAGGTGGTGGAGCAAGTGGTTGGAATGGGCCAGCAGTAAGTGGTGGTGGGTATTAATTGTGCATGGAATCTGCGGTGCGCAAGGGTCAAGGTGCAGGAACATAATATCTTGTTGAAGGGAATAACAGGAAGCTTTGTGCCATATAGCACTATGTGGGTTCTCTGATATACGGCATATATATAGCAGTGTATATAACGTATGCTGCTGTTTCAGTTCGTTAGCATTACGTGGTGGGGCTCGTCTCACTCTGATCACTACTTTTATTTCCCATAGTTCCAGTCACCTTCAGAGACATTTCTATACTCTTTAATCTGCGGTTCACTGTAGGTTTTGGGCCCTTTAATAAGCCTGTAAAGGGATAGTTCATATTACTAGACGATAATATTAAAAGTTTAGAGGAATCCATATATGTTCCCTCCTTCACAAGAATATCCTTGTACATTTGTGCATAGGGACACATTTAAAAAAAAAAAAAATCTAAAAAATCCTCCCATATAGATGAGAACATATAGGAGTTTGGCAATTTGCTGTAAATCCAGGACACGCGGTGGTGTGCACACAGTGCAGAAGTAATGTCAACTAAGCATCTTTGGTTCAGAAATCATTGTGTTTCATCAAAACATTATTGCTCCGGGGAGAACGTTGGATTGTCATCTCTTCAATTTCTAGTTCTGGCAAGAAATGTCTGGAGATATTTTTTGGTAGAAACTATTCCATTCTTACCTTCCTCTCACCTTGCTGTCGCACCTATGAAAGACATCCTGCAAATAATCAATAACTCATTCACAGAAGGTTATGCTCCCATCTGATCATCAATGGACTCTTTAATATTATTGTGAACTTATAGAAATTAACATTGAAGTTAAAGGGGTTTTGCCACGATCTCATTTCATATCTCTTGCATCCAGCTCTTCAGCTCTGTGTGTCAGAAGGGGGCGTGTGAGATTTGTTTGAATTGCATATCATGTGACCCAGCAGGATGACATCACCAGGCCTTTCCTCTCTCTAGTCATAGAAAGGTCTGTTTATGTAAAGAGCTGTGAGTAGTTACAATATAGCTCAGAGGTAAAATTGTTGCCTCCAGGCACAAGGGTCCTCGGTTCAAGTCCCTGCAGGAACCAAACCTGTGTTTTTTTTTCTCTTTATCAATGCACAGACCTGATTGAGGTTTATTTTTTATTTATTTGCACTGTTTGTCTGTTTGACTAATTACTAAGCAGTACAGAGGACAGGAGTAGAATGATAGCACCCGGGGTTTGAACTCTCAGTAGCTTCCTGGGAGGAGAAGTGATGTCTGAGCATGTGCGACCAGGAGTGAGAAGCTCTCAGCCCTGGTCGTATCCCCTGGAGATGAGCTGTAAACAATGAATCACTGAAGGAGCAGCTAAAACAAAAATGGTGCAGAATTTTTAATATCGATAAATGGTAAAAATGTTTATTATTTAATTTACAAACTTCCCACCTCAATTTTACTTCGTGGCAAAACCCCTTTAAAGGAGTTGTAAAAACAGTGCCCTCTGTTAGGTATTGCAGCTCAGCCCTATTATCATTGCTAGTATTCAAAAAGGCTTATTGGAAATGAGCTAGGACATTGTGGAGGAAACTATTGGATGTAGCATTCTTTCATCCTCAGTGAGTCACATCCAACTTACTGAGCTTTTGCAATGTGAACAGGATTAATGTCAACCAGTTATTCATCTGCAGACAGCTGTTTTGGGGTGTTTGCCCCTCATCAGTGCAGAGTAGCACATTTATTGTCTAGATGAGAGGCTCTAGACATAGCGCTGCAGAGTCCTAGCTCTATTCCAATGAGCCTGTCTGAATATATTAAAATTTCAGTAGAGCAGCTAATGGTGTACAAGTCTTTACACACCTACTTGATGCCACTCCCTAATCAGAAATGTAACCCCTTTCAGCTAGTATGTCTATTTGTAGTGCATTCTCTATAAGGATCATATTGTAGGAATCATTGAAATATTTAGATTTGTTTTTCTTCAAATAGCGACTCTTATCCATGGACTGTGTCAGGTAATGCAGCTCCTCACCATTCACTTGTATACAGCTGAGTTGTATTACCAGATACAATCCACTGACAAAAGTGGCGCTGCTTGCAGAAATAAAACAGACTATTTTTCTCTAATCATATATAACCATTTTTATATCCCTACAGTATGTTCCCTATGGAGCACAGGAGTGAAACTGAAGGACAGTGGGCTGATTCCGGACTGCCAAGTCATTTTATGCAGCCCTAGAGAGCTTAGACACAGCGAGCAGGGATAGACAAGTTCCAGATGCAGAAGGACCAGTGCTCCACTTTCTCCAGATTACGGAGCCAGCGCTTGGAAGATGTGCTGGTGCCATCTTTGATTCACAGTTTCAGCATGCACCCAATGATCCTTTGGGGGTAACTATAAGGCTATGTTCACACGGCTTATTTCGGGGTGTAATTACGTCCGCAAATACGTCCCGAAATACGTTTCAAATACGTGTCACAAAGTATGGCGCGTATTTCGCGTCGTAAATACAATCCCCATTCTTTACTATGGGGATTTACGTTGAGAAATACGCCTCAATAAGTGACAGGGGACTAAATTTTACGATCGTATTTACGGAAGTATTTACGCCTGCAAATACGTCGCGAAAATACGCCTCGTGTGAACGACGAGGCGTATTTTACATGGAAATCAATGCTAATCTAATTGTTCATTATTTGAAATGTATTTGCGGACGTACTTACACCCCGAAATAAGCCGTGTGAACATAGCCTAATACTTATGTGGACCACGGTGAAAACCAGGTTTGACACCCCTCCTATAGAGAATATACTGGGCAGCCAAGCTAGTAATAGGATTTAGCTGCTTTACCTAACAGAGGGTGCTGTTTTTACAACTCCTTTAAAGGGATTGTCTCAACATGCTGTTTCACAGAGCCACAGACAGCTTCATATTTACGCTTCCTCACTCTTCCTGGTTAGACTGTGGTTGGTTCTATAGCAGTGCTTACTATATCAGCTCCATATTCCCAGCTCTTCTAATTTCACTGACATGACTGCAGGAGATGTAATCTGTAGTGCAGAGAGCTTCAGAGCTCAAAGTAAGCACAAGTAATTAATCTCCTTTGTTAGAGATAACACACTCTGTTTTTAAGCTGCTGTCCGTCCTGGTGACGTCACTCCCTGCTCTGTCTAATCAGGAAGGTAGAGCAGGACAGTAGCCAGAGAAACCTGTTTGCACTCAGAGCAGATAAATTCTCTTATCTCCTGACCAAGGTAACATTAAAAGAGAAATATATTTGGAAAAAGTCTTGATTTAATGTTCCATATATGTGAAAAGCCCCTTTAATAGCAATGTATATTTATGTAAGTTTAAGGTAAAATAAAAGAGAACATTGATGGACAAATGGGAGCCGAACCTTCTGCAAATGAGATATTGATTATTTGCGTGTCAGTGAGAGGTGAGATAGCAAGAATGAATTTTCAGTGGAAAAATACCGAAATTCAAAGGGCTATCCTAAGACTTGGATTGCCGTGAGTTTACTAACAGATAAGCTCCATATTTTTCAGTGTGGAATCCGTCACTTGTCCCCCCATAGAACGGATTTCATACACGCAAGCTGAAAAACGTGCGCCATAGTTCCTAGTATGAACTGTGAATGGATGCACAAGCATGGAATCCCATTAAAGTCTCATGGGTTGTGGATCCACGTTGGAATCAACAGATTTCATTGCAGAATGCTTGTGGATTTTATCAAGGAATGCACATGACATCCTTCCATGTCAACAAGAGCTAATATTACTATATAATTCATGTGAGCCCTATAACAAATAAAAAGTCCTGGAGAACCCCTTTCATTTTCAATTATATAAGTTTTTTGAGATGCACTAGTAAATGCTCATAGATACTGCTGATGAACAGGTGCTGTGTGCAGACACATGAGATAGACGTTATTTATTATTATTATTATTTATTTTAAAGCGCCAAAGAGTACAATGATAAGTGATAAATGACAATTGGCACGACAGAGGGAGAGAGGACCCTACCCGCGAGGGCTTACAATCTACAAGGAGGGGGAAAGAGACAGGAGGTGAGGGGCAGACATGTCTGTGGAGGAAGTAGTGACAGCAGGGTTAGTGTAGGTTATAGGCAAGCCTGAAGAAATGTGTTTTCAGATTGCTTTTGAAGCTGGTGAAAGTGGAGGAGAGTCTGAGGTGTTGGGGCAGTGAGTTCCAGAGTGTGGGTGAAGCACGGGAGAAATCTTGGAGACGGTTGTGTGAGGAGCTGATAAGGGGAGAACAGAGAAGAAGGTCTTGTGAGGAGCGGAGATCGCGTGAGGGGGAGTATCTGAAGATTAGGGCAGAGATGTATGGCGGAGAGAGGTTATGGAGAGCCTTGTAGGTCATGGTTAGTAGCTTGAAATGAATTCGCTGGGCAATGGGAAGCCAGTGAAGGGATTGGCAGAGGGGAGAGGCAGAGGAGTAGCGAGGAGAGAGGTGGATAAGACGGGCAGCAGAGTTGAGGATGAATTGAAGTGGAGCAAGAGTGCTAGACAGGAGGCCGCAGAGAAGACGTTGATCATAATATTCTATTCTCTACAATCATGAGTTGGACATTTTGCTCAAACACAATATTATGCGCTGTGTGTTTTTAGCCATTCTATAAATATGCCATCAAAGAGTCACCTAATGCCCATAAAGTAGTTATCTGGCATAGAAACAATTTGACATCCCTTACCAGGCTTTGTAAAATCATCATTGAAGTTCACACAATGATGATTTTATGTATTTCTCGGCACGTGATGTATGCCCATAAAAAGAAGAAATAGAAATGTATGTGAGCAAAATGAAAGAGAAAAATGGAGATGGCGCTCCCTAGTATAATACTGTAGATAAAATTAGTAGTGTATATTTGTAGGTATATACTACTCACCTCCTTGTGTTGTGCAAAATCCAGGCACAACACTTTGAGGCTCAATACAACAATTTTTCTGGAACCGTTGTAAACCAATGTCTGCTGCAGGGTGTCAGTTGAAGATCCTTCTCCTCTTAGAAGTAGAGGGGAGCTGTGGAATAAGATTCTTGCACAATGGGTAAAAGATTTCTTCCCCCGCGGCTAAATCTGACCCAGAAAGGCTGCGCAGGACTGTACTTATTGTACTAAAAGATTATAGTTTTATTTGCATACAGAGGAAGATGCGTTTCGTTTCTAACACCAGACACTGGAACTGGAACTGATGAAGTGTCTGGTGTTAGACACGAAACGCGTCTAACTCTGTATGCAAATAAAACTATAATCTTTTAGTACAATAAGTACAGTCCTGCGCAGCCTTTCTGGGTCAGATTTAGCCGCGGGGGAAGAAATCTTTTACCCATTGTGCAAGAAATGTATATGAAGCAGAAGGTGCCACTGGTCATTGCGTGTTAAAAGTAAGCCCTTGCAAGCATGTACCTTCAACAGCACTGACGAAGGCATATTGTGCACATACCTTTGCACACCACAATAGAAACATACGTGCAGAGTGAATGCACATGGGATGGATTTGCTGTGGAAATTTTCTGCACAAAATCCATAGGTAAATCCAGCAATAAAAATTGGCAACAATTTGTGCAGATTTTGGTGCAGATTTTACTCCATTCAAGTCAGTGGGGAAAATCCACGGTAAATCCATCATAGAAATGCTCCAGATTTAAAAATCTGCAATGCAGGTCAATAATTGTGTGAAAAATTTCCACCAAATGGGTATGTTCACACGGCATATTTGCGGGGCATAATTGCGCTGCAATATGCCGGAGTACGTTCCGCAAATATGGTAAAATCAGAGCAGTCATTGAGTGCTATGATTTTGCATCGTACTGAGCGCTTCTTTCCGGTGCTGACACACAGGGGAAAGGGAGGGGGGATGGTGCCCGGGCCAGAGCATCTTAAAAGTACACGCTAGCCAGCGTATACCTTTAAAGCAGCAGGTGCATAGTGAAGTGCACAGTGAGCGCCACTATACGCCATGTGAACCTGACCTTATACTGCAATCTATTGTGGATTTTCTGTGTGCAAAACCATAGGACCCAAAAATGCGCACAGATTTCTGTTGTGGATTTGTTGAAAATTTTGCTGCCAATTAATCACGGATTTTGCTATCTTGAATTCAATTGGAGACGATATTAAAATCAATGTAGAAAAATTAAAGATAAATCTGCAACAAAATATGTAACAAAATCTGCGCCAATTGCATGCCTCCCAACTTCTTAGCTGGTTTAAGAGGCGCATTACATACACCAGCAATGACACACTATGCACCTTCGTTACGCAGTACGCCTCGATAGGTGCATTACATATACTAGTACATACATGCCAACTCTCCCGTTTTTGGCGGGGTGAGTCCTGCTAATGGGGTCCCCCCCCCCCACCACCCCGGCAGTTGACGAACCTCCCGCCACCAACAGGCAGCGGGGGCTCTTTGAATGGCCGTGGCACCAGAGTAGTGTCAGGACCATTCCTACAGGCGGGTGAAGAGGCCACAACGGCCACTCACCCGCCCGGCGAGTTTCACTGTACAGGGAGGAGGCAGGAGGGATCGTTCCCCTCCTCCCTTCTCCCCCTGTATGTACAGCGCCGGTGTGCGGAGTACTAGTAATGATACGTTATGCGCCTTCATTACACAGTGCGCCTTGATATTGGCGCATTACATACACTAGCAATGACACGCTATGTGCCACAATTACGCAGTGCGCTTTTTAGGTGCATTAGGTTTGCTGTGTAAGGTATACTAGACGCCAGATTTTTGAGAGGATCGGACTTTCAGGCGCACTTTACACTGATTAACTGTGGGCGATGCTAATTTTTGGCCGTCGGCCAAAGTCTATGTGGCCCATGTGAGCGCACCCTAAGGTCCTGTCCTAGTCGAGGCCCACAGTCGCTCTGTAGCCCAGTGCAGCTGTTCGGAGGTGGGAGAGGTCATATTACGAGTTACTACTTCTCTGTCAGCGCCGCACCTACATCCATTATATCCTGGCTTTTGCTTCCCTGCTTGTGTCTGGGCACAATATCAACCATCTGCTGAGGGCGGCAGCCGCTGTAACCTAATCTGCTCCTTCGGTGTTATTTACAAAAAAAGAGAGGAAAAAAAAAGTGTTTTGAAAAGCGATCCCTGGAAATGGAGGATGTTTATTTTTTTGTTAATTGATGATCAGCAGGTTATATCGTTGTGGGTGTCCGATTACTCACCCGGCGCAGGCTTTGTCCTATGCATTGCTGGTCATACGGTTACTGTTGCCAGGCAACACTCGGCCGCCGCGTGTGTAAGTTATGAGGGCGAGAGAATAGGCAAACAAAAGCCATTGATATTTTACATCAAGGTCAGTGTCGATTTCAGGTGAGCACTAGTAAATATTCCTTCTGAGCAGATTAGGAGCTGGAAAAAAACAGAATGAAGCAGACGTGACCCCGGCGTGATGTGAATATAACCAGCGGTCGTGTGCGCTGTGCTGCGTCCCCGTATGTTTTTTAGTGGTGAGAGCTCAAGGACAATTAGGCGACGTCTATACAGCTAAGTAAAATATCCGAAGATTTCCGAAGGTATTTGAATTTCGCTGCACCTCGGTGTTTGCCGCGTTTTTTTGCGCAAAAAATCGCGGTCGGATTTCCCGCTGCCCTCGTACATTGGAGCTACGGGAATCCGCCAGAAGATACAACATGTTCTCTCTTCCACTGTTTAAAAAAACCCACATTAGATAATCCGTGTTGTGTAGACTGCAGCGTGGATTTTCTATTGAGGTCTACACAGCGCTGGTTACAGTAGGATTTTCAGCGAATTCTTAATACTGAAACCCCCGAAAATCCGATGAAAAACCTGTGCTATGTAGACTTAACCTTAAAGGGGTTGTCTCACTACAAGGACTGTTTTTTATGTTAAAGATCTTGCAAAATCAAGTCACTTTGCAATATATGTCCATTAACAGTGTCCTACCTATTCCTAGATATCCCCTCTTGTATGGGCTGCATCAGCTCCTCAGGTCACTATAGCTACAGACCTGTGTGATCTATCCTCATAGGCTGCCAGCACTGGTTGCTATAGCTACAGACCTGGCTTCTACTGCAGCCTAGTGGAAGCCAGTTGACACGCCCCTGAATTCAAAGTGAAACCAAGAAAACAGGACTGAGGTAAGATGAATCAATGTAGTGAGACAAACCCTTTAAACTTAGGCCTCCATTCACATCAAGTTTCTGGCCTCCATGCAGATACCTTACAAAAAATATCCCATGATCTGTCACTGTGAAGCCATAAAAGTGTATAGGGAAAACATTGTCGCCTTTCCACTACATTTGCTTAAAGGGAATCTGTCTAAAATATATATTTTTTATTAATAAAAAACATACACTGATCCATATTCTTTTCATCTTAGCCATTTTTATTTTCTGATTAAAAATTTTTTAACCTCTTAAGGACCCGGCGTTTTTTTTTTTGGTACACGTTCGTTTTTTCCCTCCTCGCCTTCTGAAAGCCATAACTTTTTTATTTTTCCACCTACATAAACACATGAGGGCTTTTATTTTGCGGGACAAGATGTACTTTCTAATGGTGTTATTCACTATACTATAGAATATACTGGGAAACTGCAAAAAAATTCCAAGTGGGACAAATTGTGAAAAAAAAAGTATTTTCGCCATGTTTGCGTGGGTTTTGCTTTTACGGCGTTCAATCTTCGGTAAATATAATGTGTTATCTGTATTCTTCAGGTTGTTACGCATCCGGCAATACCAAACATGTAGGGTTTGCTTTATGTTTTGGTACCGTAAACAAAATGCAAACATTTTCTTTTTTTGAAATTTGCGTCACGGCGACCAATAACATTTTGTGCGACCAATAACTTTTTTGTACTAACACCTACGGATGTCAGTGAGGGGGCATTTTTTGCGGGCTGAAGTGTACTTTTTATAGCTAGCAGTTTGGAATGCATGCGACTTTTTTGATCACTTTTATTCCATTTTTGAGTGATGTAAAATGACCAAAAAACGCAATTTTGGCGTTTGGAATTTTTTCTCCTACGGTGTTCAGCGTACAGGATATGGATAAGGATATGGTTATATTTTTATAGATCGGACTTATTTGGATGCGGCGATACCAAATATGTGTCACTTTTTTATTATTTTAATGATTTTATTTGTAAAATGGGGATAGGGGGGTGATTTGAACTTTTAATACTTTTTTTTTGTACTTTAAAACTTTATTTATTTATTTTTTTTACTGTAACATTGAGTGGTACTTGACCACTAGGTAGCGCGATTGTTAATACAACCTAATGCATTGCATAGGCATTGACATGCATTACTCGCAGCGCGTATTCGCCGCAAGTAATTAACATGTCACTTATCTTCCCGCACGTCAGGGGCGTTACTAGGGTCCTAAAAAATCCGGGGCCCGGGCCCTCTGTGTTATGTTTTGCTCAGTAGGGCTGGGTGCACACGGAATTTTTCACGTCACAGTGTGAACTGCGGATGTGTTTTTACAGAGAAAACTTCTGTTCCCGTCGCTAATTTTCTTCATATTCCATAGATCCCGTCCATCCCCTCAGCAGTCACTGTACAATCAAAGTCAACACTAACAAATTTGCTGTTCAACAGCGATCACCTCCGTATGACAGTGTAATACCTTACAATTAAGTCACCAAATAATCCACCGATACATGGAGCAAATCTACCAGATGAATGATTGTTACTAAAAAAAACTCTTACAAAACCAGGCCCCAAAACATTTACTATCTAAAGGGGATTTGCCCTTTAGATAGATTCTTACCTCTCCTTATCAGCCCAGGCAGAATGTCAACAAATCACACTGAATCATGAAGCTGCAGGGGAGAGAGGGAGGGGGAGTGAGAGGATGAGTGAGGAGTGAGGAATCCAAGGAGCATCTCAAACTTAAGTGAAATAATAAACAGTACAACAGTGGATTAGCATGTCAGCAAGACAGCCTCAGATGGCACTGTCAGGAGCCTTATCTGCTAAGATGCTAATGTAATGTAAACAAATCACGGAGCTGAAAGAGAGAGAGACACACACAGGGAGAGCACAGAGCTGCATAAGGGATCTTGTGACATGTACACTGAAATAAAAAAACTATAACTTGTGCATTCTATATACAAAAGAGAACACTTATTCTACACAGCAGCTTGAAAGTTTCTTCATGTTCTCTGTCATCAGATAAAGCAGGTATCTAATCACACTACAGCTAGTTTTTTCTGTATACAAAAGAAAACATATTGCTACCCGGTGCCTTAAAAACTTCTGCAGCTCAGTCTCATCAGATAAGAAGCTCTCTCTGCACAAGCCCATCCAGCTCTTGTCAGGTCGTATCTAATAGACTCTTTGAAGTAACTAAGGGCATGTAAGGAACGTTGTAGCTCTCTCAGGCTGCAATTTTTGTAATCACATATATTTAGAAAAGTGATTAAAAACCCATTTTGGAGGATCCCACGTCAACATTACATTGTGGCAAAACCCCTTTAAGGATCATATAATCCTGCCAGACCCTGGGCAAACATGACCACCACATGTGACTATCAGTTGTACACAGGCTCTGAAGATGTTTATTAACAACATACAGGGACCATATAGTGGTAGAAACCAGTTGTATGAAGGCTATGCAGAAATATAAGTGATTACACTGCAGTTACATTTAGTGACTCACAGGAGGCGTCTTTTCTGATCGGAGTCGTTCATTTTTCCTTCTCTTCTCCATCCGGCCCAGACCGCCATGATGACTTCTCCCGGCCACCACTTGTCTCCGCATAATTTACCCAACAAACATTTTAGAATCTTCACTTTTCCAGCACATATATACTGTACCTACCTACCTACTGGAGGGATGATAGAAAAACCAGGTGTCTGCTGTGGGGAATGGGGAGTCACCCATCATTCCTTTATAGGCCCCCATTAGGTAGGTTTATAGACCCCCTCCCAGTAGGTAGGTATATAGGTCTCCTCAGTAGGGAGGTAGGTTATATGTCACCCAGTAGGTACTGTAGGTATTGTGGAGGTTTAGCGTCAGGTAGGCAAGCAGGGCTTCCACAGACAGAGACACGGAAATCAGTTCAAGTTCCAGGCGCTGCCCGGGTTTATTAAGCAGAACTTAACAGAAAACAAAGCAAGCCTTAACTTTAGGCTAAACAGAAATAAACGCCTGCTCGGCTGAGCACTAACTACACACAGTATATCCCTCACTAGGCTTGAAAGCAGACAGCGTCTGTTACTCGCAGCAGGGTTATCCTCAGAGTGACACCAGCCCCCAAACACAGGCCTGTAGGCTCAGTCTTTATAGGCCTGAGACCAGCCTCACCTGGGGCGTGGGAGTGGCCACCAACCCGGCTCTTTGACCACTTCAGGAAAAGCCGCCCCGGACACAAGCGGATTGGAACCGCTACACTAAAGAATGTGTCAGTAACAGAGTGTTACTGACACCTACGCTGTCGGCCTTCCTTCACCGAGCCCAGGCCCCTCGGTGACCCACAGCTGCCCAGGTACCGCCTAAGGCAGCATAGAAGAGTACTCTTAGGGAAATATATCTATCCTCAACTATTCCCCCTGTCACTGTCTCACAGTATAAAGGTTATATGTTCCCCAGTAGGTAGAGATATAGATTATAGGGTCCCCCAGTCTGTAGATAGGAAATAGGGCCCCTAATATATAGATAGGTAATAGGGCCCCTAGTGTATAGATACGTAATAGGACTCCCAGTATATAGAAATAATATGGTCCCCAGTACATATAGGTAGGTAACAGGGCCTCCAGTACATATAGGTAGGTAACAGGGACCTCAGTACATATAGGTAGGTAACAGGGCCTCCAGTAAATAAAGGTAGGTAACAGGGACCCCAGTACATATAGGTAGGTAACAGTGCCTCCAGTACATATAGGTAGGTAACAGGGACTCCAGTACATATAGGTAGGTAACAGGGCCTCCAGTACATAAACGTAGGTAACAGGGACCCCAGGACATATAGGTAGGTAACAGGGACCCCAGGACATATAGGTAGGTAACAGGGACCCCAGGACATATAGGTAGGTAACAGGGACCCCAGGACATATAGGTAGGTAACAGGGACCCCAGTACATATAGGTAGGTAACAGGGACCCCAGTACATATAGGTAGCTTATAGGTCCCCCAGCACTACATATGTAGTTTATAGTTAGGTTATTGGTCCCCCAGAACTATATAATTAGTTTATAGGTCCCCCAGCACTATATAGTTTATAGGTCTCCCAGCACTGTATAGATAGTTTACAGTTAGATTATAGGTCCCCCAGAACTGTATATTTTATAGGTCCCCCTGCACATGCATACATAGTTTATATGGCCCCCACCACATACATACATACATAGTGTATATGGCCCCAGCACATACATAGTTTATATGGCCCCAGCACACACAAATATTTTATATGGCTCCAGTACACACACACATTTTTTATGGCCCCAGCACACACACATAGTTTATATGGCTCCAGTACACACACACATTTTTTATGGCCCCAGCACACACATATAGTTTATATGGCCCCAGCATACACACATAGTTTATATGGCCCCAGCACACACACATAGTTTATATGGCCCCAGCACACACATAGTTTATATGGCCCCAGCACACACATACATTTTTTATAGCTTCCCCTGCACAGGTAAAGTGATAATTAAAACTAAAAAATTAACAGCACTCACCTTACCTCGCTCCCTGCCACTGTCGCTGCTCCCGGTCTTCTTCACAGGCGGCGTGACGTCATCAGGCCACACAGGCAGCGTGATGACACTCACACCACCTGTGCTGTGTCCTCCGGTGAACCTGCTTGTGGTTCTGCTCTGCAGAAGCCTGTAACTGTATGTGCATCCAGAGGACGCACATACAGCTAGTCCCGGCACCTTTTGCCATCACTGATCACCATGGTACTAAGCCGATACCTTAGCGATCAGTATCGACTTAGGACCCTAACGCTCGGCGCTGGGGATGATACTTCACGGAGCAGTGAGCGCTCGCTCTCTGCTCCATGGAAACCTTTAGCTCATACATGCCAACTTTTGAAAATAAAATAGCAGGAGATCTGAAGGCGGCGTGCTTAGCACGCCGCACCGAAAATTTGCATATCCACGCCCATCTTGCACGTAAGCCACGCCCCCTTCGAAAAAAGCCACACCCTACTCCACCTAACTGTGTAATGGCTCTGGAAGAAAGCTAAATTAAGGTTTTGGCGTCACCCAGCTTCCCTGGACTGTTGGATGGTCTATTCAGCATCCAGGAGAGCTGGGAGATACCGCCAAACTCTGCCCCAATAGGTAGGTATCTCGGTGGCCTATTTGAACCTTGAACCAGGTAGTAGCCTCCTGTAGCCAGGTTAATGCCCCCTTTAAGCCAGGTAGCTGTCCCCAATAGCCAGGTAGTGCCCCTTACAGCCAGGTAATGCCTCCATTAGCCAGGTACTGCCCCCAATAGCCAGGTAGTTGTCCCCATAGCCACTTAGATGCTCCTTATAGCCAGGTAGTTCCCCAATAGTTAGGCAGATGCCCCTTTATCCAGGTAGATGTCCCCATGAGCTTTCAGATTTCCCCATAAACCAGGCAGATGCCCCCTAAAACCAGGCAGATGCCCCCTTTATCCAGGCAGATGTCCCCATGAGCCATGCAGATGCCCCTTTATCCAGGCAGATGCCCCCTTTATCCAGGCAGATGCCCCCATGAAACCATGCAGATGCCCCCAATAAACCAGGCAGATGCCCCATAAACCAGGCAGATGCCCCCTTTATCCAGGCAGATGTCCCCATGAGCCATGCAGATGCCCCCTTTATCCAGGCAGATGCCCCCTTTATCCAGGCAGATGCCCCCATGAGCCAGGCAGATGCCCCCCTTTATCCAGGTAGATGGCCAAAAGCCAGGCAGATGCCCCCTTTTTCCAGGTAGATGGGCCCCCTGCCAGGCAGATTGCCCCTATGAGCCAGGCAGATTTCCCCTTTATCCAGATAGATGCCCCCATGCCAGGCAGATGCCCTCATGAGCCAGATAGATTTCCCCTGCCCGGCAGTGCCCCTATGAGCCAGGTAGATGCCCCCTTTATCCAGATAGATGCCCCCATGCCAGGCAGTGCCCTATGAGCCAGGCAGATGCCCCCTTTATCCAGATAGATGCCCCCATGAGCCAGGCATATGCCCCCTTTATCCAGATAGATGCCCCCATGCCAGGCAGTGCCCCTCTGAGCCAGGCAGATGCCCCCTTTATCCAGATAGATGCCCCCATGCCAGGCAGTGCCCCTATGAGCCAGCAGATGCCCCCTTTATTCAGATAGATGCCCCCATGCCAGGCAGTGCCCCTATGAGCCAGGCAGATGCCCCCTTTATCCAGATAGATGCCCCCATGCCAGGCAGTTCCCCACTGAGACAGGCAGATGCCCCTTTATCCAGATAGATGCCCCCTATGCCAGGCAGTCGCCCTATGAGACAGGCAGATGCCCCTTTATCCAGATAGATGCCCCCATGCCAGGCAGTGCCCCTATGAGCCAGGCAGATGCCCCCTTTATCCAGATAGATGCCCCCATGCCAGGCAGTGCCCCTATGAGCCAGGCAGATGCCCCATTTATCCAGATAGATGCCCCCAAGCCAGGCAGTGCCCCTATGAGCAAGGCAGATGCCCCCTTTATCCAGATAGATGCCCCCATGCCAGGCAGTGCCCCTATGAGACAGGCAGATGCCCCCTTTATCCAGATAGATGCCCCCATGCCAGGCAGTGCCCCTATGAGACAGGCAGATGCCCCCTTTATCCAAATAGATGCCCCCATGCCAGGCAGTGCCCCTATGAGCCAGGCAGATGCCCCCTTTATCCAGGCAGTGCCCCTATAGCTGGTAACAATAAAATAATAAAACCTACTTCACTCCCCTCGCATGCACTCAGTCACTGCACACACCCCTCCCCTCACAGACAATCAGTCACCCCCTCCCCACACACACACAGCCCCTCCTCACACAAAGTCTCCTCACACACACACCCCCCCTCCCCACACACACAGCCCTCTCCTCACACAACCCCCCTCCCCACACACCCAGCCATCCCTGCACTTACCTTTCCTGCTGGCATCCGAGTTCTTCTAACTCTGGGAAAGGGGGCGGAGCTTCGCGGGTCCCGCTATGCCCCCCCCCCCCCACCCGCAATGCTCTCGTAGCTTCCTCTGAAGAGGAAAGCATTGCCGGCGGCGGCGGCGCAGGACAAAGGCATCGGGCAGCGTCTCTAGAACGCTGCCCAATGCCTTTGTATACAGATAACCTCCAGCTTCTCTAAAGAGGCGGGAGGTTATGCCACCCAAGCGGGAGGGCGGGACACGGCCCCCATTAGCGGGAGTGACCCGCCAAAACCGGGAGGGTTGGCAACTATGCTTTAGCTGTATGTGCGTCCAGTGGATGCACATATAGTTGAGGAGGCGGTCGGCGCTCCAGGCCCACGGCAGCGGAGTGGAGCCCAGCGAGTTTCGGGGCACAGGCAGTTTTATCCGGCTTGTGCCCCTGATAAAACTGCCTAGCGACGCCCCTGCCGCACGTACAATACGATCGTATTGTATGAGCGGGGAGAGGAGGCGTAATCCATAGTTCTCTTTGAGAACTATGGATTACCGTAATTTCAGAGCGCATCTCGCTTGTATTAGAGCGCAAATACGCCACGAAATGCTCGCCGAAATTAGCCCGTGTGAACATACCCTTATACCGAAGCGTGAACGTTGTTAAAATACAAAACCTGCATAAATTTCACCCCATTTAGAACTTTTTTTTTTGTTTCCCAGTATATTCTATGGTACGGTGAATGGCACCATTAAAAAGGAAATTTTGTCCCGCAAGAAACAAGCCCTCATGTGTATGAATATGGAAAAATTAAAAATTCATGGTTCTTGGAAGGCGGAGAGAATAAAATATAAAGAGACAAAAATTTATGACCAGGCGGCAGGAAGGGGTTAAAAAAGTACATCTTCCACAGCACTCACTTTAGAATCCCAGCTTTATTCACTCTTCATTAGCAGGTAGTAACACAGATGATACAGTATACAGCCAAAAATACAGAACGCTTCACGAGTTTTCGTGTCGAGGATGATTTTTTGGGGCTGTATACTGCTGTATCGTTGTATTATGTCCTGTGTTACTACTTGCTAATGAAGCTTGAATAAAACTGGGATTCTAGAGTGAGTACAGTGGAAGATTTCCTTCTTTAAGCTGTGTATGGACCCGGAGGGGTCAGAAACGCGTTAGCGTAGCGTATACAACGCAACATTTTACACTGTCCTGTTAACTAAATTTATTTAAATAAAAGACTTGTGGATTGAATACCGCTGGATTACCCTGTTTTATGGGATTATTGCATATGTTTGGAGCCGGGACTGGCAGCTCTCCGTGTGGGTCATCTGCTATTTTCAACGTTTATACCGAGCTAAAATTTTAGAGAAGATACTCCATGGTTGTGGATTGAAGATTAAGGGGTAAGCGGCATGTTTTTTGTATGTACATAGAGCCAACACCACCATCCAGATTCTCCCACACATGCTCAACTGGGTTTGGGTTTGAGAAATTAGGTGGCTAGGGTAATCCTTAGATGCCTTGGTTATGTTCTTCCAACTAATGGCAGGTATTTTGAACATTTTGGGCGACATACAATTTTTATGCGCCTAATTACACTTTAGAATGCACCTGAATCTATCAACCCAGTCTACAGCGGGTCATAAATCAAGCACATTCTAGTGCATAGACTTCAGTTCTGGCTCAAGTAAACCACTTTGAAAGAGGTTTACCTGTTCCAGTAGTTATGGGCCTGGAACTGCCGTAACAAAGTTATAAATATGTAGCTTCGTACGGTTGTAGTGCGCCTCGCCTCCCGCACGCCTCCCCCAAAAGCAGGTGCATTACAAAGGGCCGGGGGTGCTCAGTAATGCGCCTAATATTGGCGTACGGGCGATTTTAAACTATGGCGAACGGGGTTGCACTAGATGTTCGGGCTGAAAAAACGCCAGACTTCCGGTGCAGCCCCGTTCATACATGTCGATTCTTTTCAAGACGGACCCGAGCGGCGCTTTTGAAACACGCAGCGGCGATCTGTCTTGTGAACGCCGCTGCAGCTTCCTAATAGCGAGCAGTGATAAATTCACTGCTAATTGTTAGATCCGTCTTGGGGTCTGCTCTGTCGGTCCCCAAGACGGATCTACAAAGCGCTTGAAACACGGAGTGAAAACTCCTTGTGAACAAGCCCTTAGGCTTCTCCAACTAGAAGAGCACAGCACTGTATTTGTCACTTATCCTACAACACTATATAAAGAGATTGAGATACTATGTGACGTCATTGCACAATAGTTTGCAAAGGTTAAGGGGAGGGATGAGGTACAGAATTTTTACTAGGGATTCAATATACATCTCTGTCCTTCAGTCTCCCTGCCAAATAACGTATTGGAAATGCTGGGCAGAGTTGCAAGGACGCATCAATATGCAAAAAACACAAGCCTTCCTGAAGCCACGGTGATGGAAAAGAAAAAGTGGCAATGCAAAGAGATTTTTTCTATACAAATTAGTAAAAAACAAAAGTAGTACAATTTATATTAATACAACCTCTACTGGTATTGACAAAAGCAAAGTGACTTGTGAATTAGGATAAATTTTGTTCACACCTTATAATGAAGGGTGTAAAAAATACAGAAAAACAAAAGCAATGCCAGAATTGCCAGAAGCTAAATCTTTCATACTCCACCACTGTAAGGCTATGTCTCCACGGCATAGCAATACGATCGTATTGTCAGCGGTTTAAGGATTTTTAAAGGCGCCGAAAATACGATCCTTCAGGCAGCTCCATAGACAGCAATAGAAAAATGACCTACACTCTCCACAGGTTGTTTTTTCTCTGCTCATCTTCTGGCGCCGGCGTATTTAGGAACTTGTTGTATAATCCTCCGGCGCTTTGAGTTTTTTCATTGTCTTCCCATACAATCAATTGTATGGACGATGGCAAAAAAATGAGAACCAACCGTGGTTTTTGCGCAAAACGTGACAAGAAATGCGGTGCTGCATCAGAAATAAAACGTTCAACCGCTTTTTGTCCAGTGCAGCGGGGATGCAGCCTAAGGTAGGGTCCCACGCTGAAGCTTTTTAGCTTCTTTTGCAGTAAAAACTCTGGTATTGCTATCAAAATCATGCAATCATTGGCCACCACATGGTCCACATGAAGTAGAGGTAGTGGGGGCTCCTACCCTAAGTGAGTGGGTAGATTGGAAGGATAGATAGATAGATAGATAGATAGATAGATAGATAGTTAGATAGATAGATAGATAGATAGATAGATAGATAGATAGATAGATAGATTAGATTAGATGGATAGATAGATGGATAAATAGAATGCTAGACAGACAAACAGGTAGATAGATATGGGATATATAGGCAAACAGATACATAGATAAATATGAGTTAGATAAAGAAATAGATAAATATGAGTTAGATAAAGAAATAGATAAATATGAGTTAGATAAAGAAATAGATAAATATGAGTTAGATAAAGAAATAGATAAATATGAGTTAGTTAGATAAAGAAATAGATAAATATGAGTTAGATAAAGAAATAGATAAATATGAGTTAGATAAAGAAATAGATAAATATGAGTTAGATAAAGAAATAGATAAATATGGGATATTTCTGGCAAACATACATAGATAAACATGAGATGGATAGATAGACAGATACTTTTTAAAATAGGAGACAGATACATAGATAAAAGTATATCAATAGAAATAGAGAAATATGAGAGAGACAGATATGGGATGGATAAATAGGTAAGCTAAAAGATAGATACATATACAGATAGGTATGAGATAGATACATAAATAGACTGATATACAATCAGATAAGGGGCGTAGCTAGAATTCATTGGGCCCCAAAGCAGGATGAATGAGAAGGGCCCCACCACTTAATGATAATAAAGAAAAATAGTAGGCATCATTAAAGGTAAATAATGCTGCCATATATCAGGAAACCCACATAGTAGTGCTATAGAGCAGAAAGCCACCAACCACAGGCAGTAGTTCCGACTTACATCTGTCCCCTAGTTACAAACGAAGACTTATGAGGCATGCTGGCACTTTTAGTTCCACAGCAGATAGTAGCTGTGGAATGACTAGTTTCAGCATGCCACAGCAGCACATGAGGTGAAATCTTCTCAACAGGGGCACAGACAGCAAAACAAATGTGAAAACCCTTCCCTGCACTCTCTGAAACTAAAAAAAAAAAAACTTTTGTGCTGGAGTTACATTTAATAAATATACCTGTTCCGACTTGCATACAAATTCAACTTAAAGGGGTTGTCTCATCTCAAAGTTTCATAGGATGCATGAATGAAATAATGCTGCTTTGCTCTGTCACTTCCTGGTCAAGCTGTCTGTAATTAACATATGAGCTCCATGTATTCAGACCTCTGCTAATTAGATCAATCTCATGCTGTCAGGACCAGGGAAGCTTCTGAGGTAAAGTAAACAGCAGTAATTACCGTCTATTGTCTGAAAGATCAGATAACAACCAAGCTCTCACTGTCCGGAGTTCTGTGCTGAGCAACCTGTGTGATGACGTCACTCCCTGCTATCAGATAGAATAAACAGCAGGGGGAAGAAGTACACAGGTTGGTCACTTGGGGAACCAGAGAGCACAGAAGGTGATAAAATCACTTGTAGCTCCTTAACAAAAAAATAAACCCAATATATTTGGAAAATGTCTTTATTTAGTGTTCCCTACATGTTGAAAGCTAATCTTTGTAGGGAGACAACCCCTTTAAGAACAAACCTACAGTCCCTATCCAGTTTGTAACCCAGGGAATGTCTGTACTTGTTTCCTACAAAAAGAAACCATGTTCTTGTCTCTGAGTGTGGCCCCCTCAGTCTCTGGGCCCCACAGCAGCCACTATAGCTATAGTTACAGCCATCTAGTAGATAATAAGATGAGGGATCTTAGTCTGAGTGGGCAAACTGGAAGCAGCTTTCAATTTTCTGGTCCAAGTCCAGCCAGAGGATTTTCTCGTGGATCCTCAGAACCCATTTGGTGTCCAGGTTTCATTTGCTAATAGATTGTTTCTCTAATACATCTCGCATAAATGGATAGGAAAGTGCAAAAAGACATTAAGATATGAGGATGCAGCGCGGAGGATCTGTCTGCGGGAGGAGATTGATGTCTTAGTCTTTTTCCATTTCACGTACTGCCTGGTCTCATCACTTCAGACATAAATGACCTTGCAGTTGCATAAGAGAAATACAAAGCATTAATGATTTCTGACAGTGTTTATGGCTGATTTCACTGAAGTGCTGTCAGAATAGGATAGAAATGTATGCAGGAAACACTGCGAGATGCCGGCTGGATCAGCCCGATGGAGAGAGGGGTTCAGCTACAGTCATATCATGTGTGCTGTGTATATGTATTCTATTTCTACACCTTTCTAATATTCTATCAGACATACCTGTTTCCCCGAATATAAGACCTAGTGCATTTTTAGATATGGAATTCAGAGTTTGGCGGCTGCTCCTGCTGATGTCTGTGATGAAATCACCACAGTATATTAATACACGTTGATGTTTTGTTCAACAATAAATGTGAATTATTGTTCATAGAAAAAAAAACCATCCCCTAAAAATAAGTCTTAGCTCGTCTTTAGGAGCAAAAATTAATATAAGACACGGTCTTATTTTCGGGGAAACAGGGTATATGTTGAGTAGAAGCTTAGTGGTTAACTTTTTTTGCTCTGAAGCTTGTGGACCATGGACTGTAATCTCCACAGGGTAGCTCAGAACTACCCAGGTCGTATGGTTTATTGGTTTCTTATGACCCTTAAATGTGTGCAAGATAACAAAATTAGTCGTACCCATTGGGCACAGGGATCGATGTGAGCTCACGTTCTGTAAAGTCCAAAAAAACATGTCTATGATGTACAGTGATGGATCGCAAGCAGTTTATCTGAAAATTTATATATATATATATATATATATATATATATATATATATTTTTTTTTAGGTATATAGAAAAATAGACAGATATGACAGACAGACTGATAGATATGACATGCATAGATAGAAGAAAAGAAGACAATAACATAGATAGATACATTTTAATGAGTTGGATGTAAAGCTATATTGATGGATATAATAGATGGAGAGATAGATGATATATGTAGAAAAAGACGTGATAGATACATTGATATATAGAAAGAAATGAGATAGATAGATAGAAGGCGATACAATAGGTAGGTACATAGTAATCAGTTGGATGTATAGATATACAGTGGGGAAAAAAAGTATTTAGTCAGCCACCAATTGTGGAAGTTCTCCCACTTAAAAAGATGAGAGGCCTGTAACTGACATCATAGGTCGACCTCAACTATGAGAGACAAAATGAGAAAACGAATCCAGAAATTCACATTGTCTGATTTGGAAAGAACTTATTTGCAAATTATGGTAGAAAATAAGTATTTGGTCAATAGCAAAAGTTCATCTCAATACTTTGTTATATCTCCATTGTTGGCGATGACAGAGGTCAAACATTTTCTGTAAGTCTTCACAAGGTTGGCACACACTGTTGCTGGTATGTTGGCCCATTCCTCCATGCAGATCTCCTCTAGAACAGTGATGTTTTGGGGCCGTCGCTGGGCAACACGAACTTTCAACTCCCTCCAAAGATTTTCTATGGGACTGAGATCTGGAGACTGGCTAGGCCACACCAGGACCTTGAAATGCTTCTTAAGAAGCCACTCCTTCGTTGCCCTGGGATCATTGTTATGCTGAAAGACCCAACCACGTTGGGAGAACTTGCACAATTGGTGGCTGACTAAATACTTTTTTTCCCCACTGTATAGACGGATATTAGATAAATAGATAGATATGAGATAGATACCCTGTTTTGGTATGAGATATATAGAAAAATAGACCTAATAGATCGATATGGGATGGATATATAGAAAGATAGATATGGGGTAGATATTGATATCTCTCAATCTAAAATCTATCAATGTAATATCTACTCC
The DNA here is from genome assembly GCA_025379985.1 of Phyllomedusa bahiana. Taxonomy (NCBI): domain Eukaryota; kingdom Metazoa; phylum Chordata; class Amphibia; order Anura; family Hylidae; genus Phyllomedusa; species Phyllomedusa bahiana. Next base: position 22,185 of record JAODAL010041088.1, read on the forward strand.
TTATATTTATCTTTCTATCTATCAATCCATCCATTTGTCTATCTATCCATCCATCAATCTAAGGCTCCATTTACATCTATTTTTTGGGCCCCGTTCGTGTTGCCCGTCAGGATACCATAAAAATTAATCATGACAGATACCATGACAGGGTCGTGACAGGCCCATAAAACATAAAAGGGCAAATATAGTCCAATGTGTTTAGTGCACGTGTACTGTTTATGCATTGGACACAAAAACGTGGTAGACCATGTTTTTGTGGCCAATGCAAAAACCATGTATATTCACTAGACACATTGGACTAAGTTTGCCCTATTATAGTCTATGGGTCTATCACTGCCTTGTCGTGGTATCTGTTGTGATGAATTTTTGATAATAGATACCACGAACGGGACCCAAAAACAACATGTGAATGGGGCCTTAGATCGATGGATGAATAGATAGACAAATGGATGGATTGATAGAAAGATAAATATAAGGAGTAGATATTATATTGATAGATTTCAGATTGATAGATAGATATGAGATGCAGAGATAGATCTGGGTTGGATTCATACATTATAGATGGATGGATAAATGAATAGCCAGATTTGAGATATATAGAAAGATAGATAAATAGGTAGATGAATGGATACATAGATATAACATGGAAAGATAGATTTGAGACAAATGGATATTAGATATTTAAAGTTTATAAATTTGTACCTACTACAGTTTGGAGATGTAAATTATTATATGTATCGAAGGCTTGTGCTTTATGGTAACAAGGAATTACAGCATCCTCAATGTTTCACTAAGAAAAAAAACATTCAAAGAACTTCGTAACCATTATAAATTTAATATGTGAGATCCGTTGTTTGTGGTTTTTTCCCTTGAAATCAGCTCCACTGATGGACCCTAAGCATCAGCTCTACTGGTGGGCTCCAAGAATCAACTCCACTGGTGGGCCCCAAGAATCGGCTCCACTGGTAGGCCCCAAGAATCAGCACCACTGGTGCGCCCAAAGAATTAGCTTCACTGGTGGGCCCCAAGAATCAGCTCCACTGGTGGTCCCAAGAATCAGCTCCACTGGTGGGCCCCAAGAATCAGCTCCACTGGTGGGCCCCAAGAATCAGCTCCACTGGTGGGCCCCAAGAATCAACTCCACTGGTGGGTCCCAAGAATCAGCTCCACTGGTGGGCCCCAAGAATCAGCTCCACTGGTGGGCCCCAAGAATCAACTCCACTGGTGGGCCCCAAGAATCAGCTGCACTGGTGGGCCCCGATCGCTCAATCCCCGTTGCTCCACTGGTGGGCCCCAAGAATCAGCTCCACTGGTGGGCTCCAAGAATCAGCTCCACTGGTGGGCCCTGAGAAAAAACCCAACTGGTGGCCCCAAGAATCAACTCCACTGGTGGGCCACAGGCATCCCAAACAGACACAGTCCTTCGATCAATGTCCCATCCCAGCTCTTGCTCTAGAGGACTCGGCACTACCATGTATTTTAGGGTATGTTCACACAGTGTAATTTTGCCGAAATTTTGCCCCCAAATATGTACACTATACTTCTCGACCACAATGTAAAATATGTGTCGTGTGATTGAATGTGCGTATTTTACTTTTTGCTCTATGAGAAGTATACTGTACATTTTTGGGGGTGTTCTTTGATACGTATTTGAGAGAAATCTTACGCCATGTCAATTCTTTTAGGTGTATATGTGTCGTAACAGAGTTAAGTATAGGAGGCAGAAAGATGTCTCGGGGCTATTGCGCATAATTTTAACAACACAATGAATGCGTATTGCGGCACATACTGTACGCGATGCAATACACTGCGTGAACCTGGCCTTACAGTGGACATGTGTGGTCCCACTACTGCTGATAACAGCTGACAGCCGTCTCCTTCATCTCCCTAACCCGGGCTTTGGTGATCAGCATCTTGTTGATGGAGCTGCAGCTGGAAAATAGGTTATCGTGATGGAACCAACCCTTTATCTCTCTATCAAAGTGCACACAAATAGTGAAGTGACACGTTCAGCTCTGCTATATCTGTAGTAGGAACATTGTAGTTCATACAGCTAAAATAAAACCTGATAATATTTCAGGTCTGAAATTGTCTGGTGACAGAGGACAAGGAAATAGCAGCTGTTTTTCAATATTAAGATGGAATGGTATTTGTGTCTCCTGTTAAATCCATGATTGACGTAATCTGCCTAAATCTCCTTACAACAAAACAATCATTTTGAAGCACAGAGAGCAGCAGCCAGGAATCCTCACAGTGTAATAGCAATGCAATACACATTAGACCGCAGGGACTAATACGCTGCACAGGACCCTGTTATTGAATATGTTATAATACACCCATCAGCCACACCATTAAAACCAGCTGAGGTCAACAACATTGATTATCTGGTGATAATGGTGCTTGTCCTGGGGTGGGATATATAAGAAGAAATGAGCATTGTAAGACTCTGAGAGACTTTGACAAGGGCTAAATTGTGATGACTAGATGAGTCACAGCATCTCCAAAATGGCAGGTCTTGGTGGTTGCCCCAGGTATGCACTGGCTATTATCAGGCTCAGACTAAAGGGATGGGCTTGGTGTGCAACATGTTTAGGTTTTTAGTCAAGCTCAGATTGGCCCACATGGTGTTCCCATAGGCATGGCAGACCTACTAGTTTTCAGGAAAAAAGGCAGAGAAAGAGAAGTGGAAAGCAAGCGTAATGTAAAGAAGGTGTAGGGTAGGCCCCAAGAATCAAGTCTACTGGTTGACCACAGAGATCATGTCCACTAATGGGCCACAAGAATTAAGTCTACTGGTTGAGCCCAGGGATCAACTTCACTGGTGGGTCCCAAGAATCAAGTCTACTGGTTGACCCCAGGGAGCAACTTCACTGGAGGGCCCCATGAATCAACTTTACTGGTTGACCCCAGATATCAACTTCACTTGTGGGTCCCAAGAATCAAGTCTACTGGTTGACCTCTTGGATCAACTTCAACAGTGGGTCCCAAGAATCACCTCCACTGGTTGGTCCCAAGGATCAACCTCCCTGGTGGGTCCAAGGCATCCTATTAAGACACTGGTTAGTAGCTACCAAAAGTAGTCCATAAAAGGGAAACAGGACTCACAGGCTTTATGTGTGACTGGGTGGGAAAAAAAGACTCACATGCTTTCTCTATGTGTGGGCCAGGGGAGGAAATCTCACAAACTTTCTCTATGAGTGGGCAGTGAAAGCAGAACTCACAGACTTTGTCTATGAGTGAGCAGTGAAGCCAGACTCAAAGGCTTTGTCTGAGTGAGCACAGGAAGCAGGACTCACAGGCTTTGTCTATGAGTGAGCAGTGTAGCAGGACTCACAGGCTTTCTCTGAGTGTGCAAGGGAAGCAGACTCACAGGCTTTCTATGAGTGGCAGTGAGCAGACTCACAGGCTTCTCTGAGTGCGCAAGGGCGATCACAGCATGAGTGCGTGAACAACTCCAGGCTTTTCTCTGATTGGGCAGGGGAAGCAGGACTTACAGGCTTTCTCTATGAGTGAGCAGTGTAGCAGAACTCACAGGCTTTCTCTGAGTGGGCAGGGGAAGCAGACTCACAGGCTTTCTCTGAGTGTGCAAGGGAAGCAGACTCACAGGCTTTGAGTGGGCAGGGGAAGCAGACTCACAGGCATTCTCTAGGAGTGGGCAGTGGAAGCAGGACTTACAGGCTTTCTCTGAGTGGGCAGGGAAGCAGACTTACAGGCTTTCTCTGAGTGGGCAGGGGTAGCAGACTCACCGACTTTCTCTGTGTGGGCAGGGTAAACAGGACTCACAGGCTTTCTCCGAGTGGTCAGGTGAAGCAGACTCACAGGCTTTTCTCTGATTGGGCAGGGGAAGCAGACTCCCATGCTTTTCTCTTATTGGGCAGGGGAAGCAGACTCCCATGCTTTTCTCTGATTGGGCAGGGGAAGCAAACTCAGGCTTTTCTCTGAGTGGCCAGGGTAAGCAGGACTCACAGGCTTTCTCTATGAGTGGACAGGGTAAGCAGGACTCACAGGCTTTCTCTGAGTGGGCAGGGTAAGCAGACTCACAGGCTTTCTCTATGAGTGAGCAGAGGACACGGGACTCACAGGCTTTCTATGAGTGGGCAGGAGGAAGCAGGACTCACAGGCTTTCTAAATACAAAGCCTTTTAAACAACTTTCTACTGACATTAAACAACTGAATCAAAACAAAAAAGACAACATGTCTCCTATATATATTATAACTATCTGCTGTATAGAATATACACTATATTTCTGATGTATACTAGAATATATCCCCGAGCTCCTTGTCTACTCTGTGACGCCATCATAGGATATCACAAAAAAGTGACAGTCACTTTAACGATGCAAGAAGTGTACGTTTCCCCCTGTCGTTCATATGCTTGACATTAGGCAATTCCCGGCTCTGTATGATCCAGTCCGGTGGGTTTGTCTCGTTGTTATGTGCAATGACATTGTGAGATGAATAAACCATGCGGCTCTCTGGTCACAGAATGACGCTTATTTACAGACTCTGCTTCTTGAGAAACTTTGTCTTGGGCTCCGTTGCCGTAATAGTCGTCGATTCACTTGGGTCCTGAGATTATTAGTGCACATTCCGGAGCGAGCCGGGAGCGCTGCCAACATTCCTCGGTGTACACTGCTCGCTACATCACATTATACCTTGCTCTTGTATAATATATGAGTAATTAGGTTTCTTTCTCTTCCACTCACACAGAAAATTGAGCCCAGAACATTCTTAACATTCAGATTCTGACCTTGTGTTCTTTATCTTGGTCTTTGACCCTCGGTAATTGGAAGAGGTTAGGTCACAGCACATTAAATAAAAGGGCAGTTCTTACATAATGTAGCAGATCATAACTTTCGTAGTCATTGCGCTCGAGAAAACTTTTAGATATTAGGGGCAATTTACTAAAACTGTGGTGTAGGTGCCCAATTATCTGGTTTTGCCTCTCATCTTTTACAGGGCCTATTTGACAAGCAGGGAAGCAATCTGATGGGTTGCTATGAGCAACTGTTTCACTATATCTTTGAATAGTTTTGACAAATCTGCCCAGTTTCTCTCTTGCTGGTGAACCCTTAACCCCCATAAAATATCTACTCTTCTACTACTCCCCAATCCTTAGCCCAGGACTAAGTACCGGTGGCCATCGTCTCCTAGAAATGGGCTGAGGTTCTGCTAGCAATCAGGCAACCACATTGGTCTTCGCAAGACTAAGGAGATCCAATGTGGTCATCTTTGGTGGTCAAGAGCATTGTTAGGCACTCATGAAACTTTACACCCTCTGTCAAAAATGATGGAATTATTGCACTTAGGCCCAGCTCACATCTGGGTCAGAGGAGCCCCTGTTTGAGTCCATCAAAAGTGATGGAATAAATAGTGTAGCATGACGGACACTATTGGAGACATGTATGAAAGAAGGGTCTCTGAAGTGAATGATCGCGTCTCGTTTTCAGTGTATAATGTGCCTGAATGTATGAAAGTGTTTTTTGTGCGATTATAAATGGAGTCTAAAGTTTGACGCATAATCTCCAAAAAAATTGGGAATCGCGCAAGAGAATAGAGAGTGACTTTTGATCATTATATTTACTATTTTGCCATAGGCAAACTTAAACTCTATCAGTTCTCTATCTGTAAAACACTAAAACGTAACTTTTATTATGTATAACTCTTAACCTCTATAAACACTATTTAAAAACCTGATTTCTAACCTCACCATTTAACCCTTTTTGCTTCTGAAAGAAGGAATAGCTCCTTTTCTATTATAAAGTCTGGTGGAGCACCACCAATTAACAGGAAAGCCTTATATATACAGCAATTTACTAGCTCCAATAATAGAATAATAGAAAAGAAGCTATTCCTTCTTTCAGAAGCAAAAAGGGTTAAATGGTGAGGTTAGAAATCAGGTTTTTAAATAGTGTGTATAGAGGTTAAGAGTTATACATAATAAAAGTTACCTTTTAGTGTTTTACAGATAGATAACTGAGAGTTTAAGTTTGCCTATGGCAAAATAGTAAATATAGTAAAGTTTGACACGACTCGCCTATGTGTTTGGTGCATTATGAAACTTAGGCGCATTAGTAATGCACCAAACATGTATAAAAGCTATAGACAGGCTGGAAATAAAAGAAAAGTCATTAGAATAGCATGTCAGTGAATAGAAACTATGGTACTGATCCTGCTTGGTGGACCACAGGTCCCAGCAATACCTGTGCTGTGCTGGCTCTTGCTGTATGTAGAATAAAGGGTGAGAGCAGCAAAAAATAATTTAAAATTTAAGGTAGTGAAAATTAAAAATTTTAAAATCTGAACAACAACATCAGTGTTATTTAATGTAAAATTAGTTTTAGATTCTATTAATTTTAAATACATTTTATAGGAGATATTTTTATATATATTTGGGATATTATATATTTTTATATTAATTTTATATGATAAAATTTTTTATTATGTTTAAATCATTTAATTTTATACAGTTTGATAATTATCAGAAATTACTTTTTATTATTGCACTAGTGGAAGTTGAGAAATAAGGGACATTTTTTGTCCTAATGGCAAATCCAGCTCCACTTTGACTCCTGAGGCTCAGACAGACCACATTGAGATAGGTCTGCCTGTCCGAGCAGTAATGCGCCTAGTTTTGCCGAACCACATTCATATATGTGTCTAATATTACGAGTGTGGTGCGCCGCCCCCACAACACCCTAAGAACCCCCCCTCATGTTAGGCGCATTAGAAAGTGTCGAGTATTAAGAACAATGAAGAACAATGCGCCTAACACATTTGTTTGGCGCACTATACATCGCAGCCGCTTACTTTTGCTGCATTTTACGCCAGAAAAGTGTCAAGGGTTTCATACATGTCTCCCTATGACATATTATAGTCAACAAGGTTTTTTGGGTGAAATTGAGGTACGTCCGCACAACAGGTAAAATTTACTCGTCGGATTCTACGATGCGGTTTTCAACAACTATTTCATGTGGATTTAAGTTGTTTTTGTTTTGTCGGATTCCACATCAGAAAATAAAATTGGTCCATTCACCTCTAAGGGGTTTTGGACGCTGATCTGACATCAGGGGCGTTTGCTAGGTCCTAAAACATCCGGGGCTCGGGCCCTTTGTGTTTTTCTCGCCTCATTGTGAAACATGGATGTTTTTTTTACAGGAAAAACCTTGTGTTCCTGCACTAATTTTCTGCACATCCCCACACAGATCCCGTCCATCTCCTCAGCAGTCACTGTACAGTAAAAATCACCAATGACAAATTTACTTTTTCAGAACTTCTCCCCTTCATATGACAATACCCCTAAACAGTCACCAAATAATCCACCGATACATGGAGCAAATCTACCAGACAAGTGATTGTTACTAAAACCCTCCTACAAAACCAAGACCCAAAACTATTACTACATAAGGATCAAATAATCCTGCCAGACCCCACAGTGACTATCAGCTGTACACAGGCTCTGAAGACATATACCACTGCCATATAGTGACCATATAGTGGTAGATACTAGTTGTATGTAGACTCTGCAGACATATATGTGATTACACTGCAGTTACATTTAGTGACTCACCGGAGACGTCTTTTCTGATCATGCGTCATCACCTTCCCTTCTCTCTCCATCCGTTCACACACCTTCAGCTGATTGCTCCCGGCCAATACTCGTCCCTGAGGATTTGGACACAAATATCTTAGAATCCTCACATTTCCAGCAACTTGTTAATTATAGGTATAGCAGTCCCCCAGTTAGGTATATAGGGGCACTGAAGCAGATATATGGGGCCACAGGCAGGTATATTGGGCCACAGGCAGTGTATAGGGGCCACAGGCAATATATAGGGGGCACAGGCAGTAATGGGGGCACAGGCAGTAATATGGTGGCACTGAGGCAGTAATATGGGGCCACAGGCAGTATATGGGGGCACTGAGGCAGTATATAGTGGGCCACAAGAAGGTATATAGGGCACTGAGGCAGAAATATAGGGGCACTGAGTGCAGTATTGAGGGCCACAGGCAGCATATGGGGCCACAGCAGGGATATGGGGGCCACGGCAGGCATTAGGGGGCCACAGGCAGGCATTATAGGGGCACAGGCAGGGATATGGGGGCACAGTCAGGCATTATAGGGGCCCAGGCAGCATATGGGGGCCACAGGCAGGGATATGGGGCCACAGGCAGGCAATATATAGGGGCACAGGCAGTATATGGGGGCCACAGGCAGGGATATGGGGGCCACAGGCAGGCATTATAGGGCAACAGGCAGGGATATGGGGGCCACAGGCAGTCATTATAGGGCACAGGCAGGGATATGGGGCCACAGGCAGTCATTATAGGGCACAGGCAGTATATTAGGGGCACTGAGGCAGGTAAACGCTTTAAAAATAACAACATTCATAACTCCACCTTAACTCCCCCGGCGAGCGCGCTCTGTCCACTTCAGCCCGCGCTCCTCCGGCAGCTCCACGGGCGCACGGCCTATGACGCGCTTGTGCGCCCGAGGAGAAGGCAGCGTCGCGATGACATCACATCATCGCGACGCTGCCGGCTGAGGCGCACGGGGCCGCGGCGGGTCCTCAGCGCTGTGAGGACCCGGCGGCCCCGCAGTGTCGGACCCAGAGCCGGTCCGACACTGTCTGCGGAGCACGGAGCGCTCGCATCTCTGCTCCGCAGAAGCCCCGCAGCTGCATGTGCGTCCAGCGACGCACAGCAGCTGAAGGGCCAGTCGGTGCTCCAAGCCCACGCAGCGGACTGGAGCCCGGGAGACTCGGGGCACAGGGAGTTTTATTCGGGGCCCGAGCCCCGAATAAAACAGCCTAGCGACGCCCCTGTCTGACATACAAATGTTTTGGACACATTTTTGATGGGAAATTCGACAGAAAGACTAAAGAACATGTTTTAAGTTTTATTTACTCTAGAAAAGGGCAGCGAAAATACGCGTTGAATGGACTACAATGAGCATTTTCTATTGATGATTTACTTTTAGTTTTAGACGAGTATTTCAAGTACGAATCCACGTGAAATGCTTGTCGAGAGGACGTCATATATGAGTAAGGGGTTACAGAATGCAACCATTATTTTATAGTCTTGGTTTTGGGGGACGTTCCATCAGAAAACCGGGGAGAAGACTGTGCATATTCCAAGTTTTTTGGAATGCCGTTGATGTGAAAATCCAGCCAGTAGAGAAACCTTGCAGTGTAGACTCCTGGACGAATTTTCTATGGGGATCTAAAAAACCGACTGAAAACCCTGCTGTTTGGACGGACCCTAAAGGGCTGTGTGTTATCGTATCTCAACCAAGTTTGATTTGGCTGTATGGGGCCCTGAAACAGTTAATAGATGACTGATGGCAGCCCTGAATATGATGACTCAATCCCGACTCTGTTCCTTATCTTCTCACTAAGTAATGTGTTTATATTACTGACAAGCATAAGGTTAACAATGTTTTAAACTTTTGACTTTCAGGCTCCATATCTCACCATCTCCTAGAGCTCTGAACATGAGACTACCGTCATTTTATAGACAATCATCTGGGCTATCTCATAAATAACTTAACATAACAAGTATTTACTGTTGCATATGCTGAGTTCTGCAGATTCTTGTCATGTAACTACATTGTTTACTGTTTGCTTCCTGATGGTGGGACAATCTTTTATCTCTTTGTTACTAAAATTACAACCTGTTCTCACATCCCTAATAGCTCAAGTGTTAATTAGGCTGATTCCCAAGCGAAAGATCACTGGTTCGAATCGAGGAGCAGCTATGAAAAAGATAAAAGAGAAGCAGCATTATCCAGCTCATCGATAGCGTCTCTTGGCTCAGAAAATTTCCAAATTACAATATGTGAGGCCCTGACAGCTGGAAGAATATGAAATGACGTCCGTCCATCCATCCATCCCCAAAGTGAAGTAGTGGACGTCCAGGAAAAATTGGAGTCAACGAGTTGGCTCATCACAAGACCAGTTCTGGCGCAACAGACTCGGCAGTGGAGGTGGCTCATATGTTTCGTAATAGTGAGATCAGACGTCCATGCAAGCACTGTACGAACCGCATTATACAAGTTTGAAATGTTGGCCCGAAAAAGATTAATAAACTTCAACTTCAACATCGTCATAAGAAGTGTCGACTCGAGTTTGCACAATAGTATGAAAAGTAGAAGTTTGAAAACAGGTGATTTGGAGCGATGAGATGAAAGTCAATAGACCGGGCTCTGATGGGGCAAATGTGTTCGGAAGAATCAAGGGAAAAGGGGGCTATCAGATCGAGAAATTGAAGAAACTTTCGGGGTTTGGGGAAGGAAGCCTGAGGATAGGGGGTGTTTACAGCCAAAAATGTTGGAACTGACCCGGGCGATTTGATCTCAATGCCGACTAATTTTTGAGTGCCCCCCAACAGTTTTACTTCAAAAGTCGAATACTATGGGGAGAGAAGGGTGACATATGTCCAGCGGGCAAAGACCGTAGCAGCATCAAGGTTGAAAAGGAAAGACAATGAAGCAATTTTCGACCAATATCACCAACGTTAGGAACGTATTTTTTTTTTGAGACCTGGGGGCAATTTTAGCGAGACATGCTTGAACTTTCCAACCCCAAAGGATTCAGGGAAGGAACAATCAAAGGTGGGTTACAAAAACTTAAAAATTAAAAAAAATTAGAATTTTTGGAGCAAAACGTAACAAGCATTTTCAAAATCTGCAGAACTAAGCAAAAACTAAAAATTGCAAGTCAAATTGATTAAGAATACCAAGAAATTTCAAAAAATTAGATACTTTTCTTCAAAGCGTAGGGATGGGAGAAATAGCCTGAAAGCCACCAATTCAAAAAAATTGTTACCCTTCTCTGGGCATGCAACAGTGCTTTTTGCCCACACATCCAATTTCCCGTTCTACTTAAATTTTAGCAAGTGGTTTAAAGGGCTCCGCCTTTTTGCTCTACACTCTCTAGTGTCAAAACCGATCGGGGACAGCCCATCTAAATTTTCTTTGTTACAGTGATCATGAAGACTCCTTAAATTTCAATATAGGTCGCTCTCTTATTCGTAGGAAACACGAAAGGGAAATAGGGGGAAATTACGGGCTTCAAATTTATACGGTTTAAAATTTAACCCGAAAACACAATTCGGTTCCCGGGTCAAACCTATATTGGAATTTCATGGAGAATCATTCCTTACCTTACCCCTACACTAACCCCAAAATTCATTTGAAAGATACAGAAATACTTCTGCTGTAAAAAAAACTTTTCTTTCGTGTTTATAACATTTTTTTCACACCCTTTATCCCCTTTCCAACCCTTTTCAGTATAATCGGTTGGGGCATGATTCTTAACCGGGATTAGACTTTTTTTGCTTTAAAATGGTGATGCATTCTTGTTATTCATTTTCTGAAAAGGGTGCAGTGGCCTCCGGTCCATTACGAAGGGGAGATCATGGGGGCCCCTGCTTAGTATTGAGGTGATGCCTTTTGATCTTGAAGTTGGAGTTGAGCACCCAAAAAGAAAAACTACATCAACAATTTTTTAATAGTGGAGGGGGGTTACTACTACCCTATAATGGAGAAAAGGGGACACTCGGGGCCTGAAAAACCATGATCATGTTTTACCCCCTAATTAAGTTACCCAAATTTATATCTTCTTTTTTTTAAAAACCCTATTGGTAAAAAGGCTGCAAAGTCCAAAATGATTTTTGACCGGTGAAATTTCCCTCAAAGAAAAACATTTTATTACCAAGGTAAGACTATCTATCTACTATTATCTATTACTCATATCTTCTGCTGTCTGTTGTCTGCTCTCATATCTATCTCCAATCTATCCAAAATCTATCTTTATCATTTATCTTTTTCTTCTGCTGCCCTTCTTCAATCTTTTTTCTTTCTTTTTCCCTTCTTTCTACTATCTTCTTTGTCTATTCTCAAATCTTATTATTCATCCACTTTACATCTATCTATCTTTAATCCATTTCCTCTCATATTAATTTATCTACTATCTATCTAATATCTATCTATCCTTTTATCTAAGTGTCCCTTTTTCTGTTTTTTCGGGTTTCATCTATCTATCTAACTAAACTATCTATCTATCAACTATCTATCTTTAACCCCTTTCCCCTCATTAATTTGTAACTATCTTTGTCTGCTGCATTCCTGCCTGCCCTTTTATCTTTTTCTACTATCTATCTATCTACAAACTATCTATTATCTATCTACTATCCATCATCTACCCCACTATTTTATATTTCTATCTTTTGTCATATTTACTATTTAACTTAAATAAAAATATGGCCTTTTGTGGTTGAGGTCATGTTACCCTTTTTTTTTGGGTCCTGGAGTTACAAATTTACTTACCCCTGCTTTTTCTTTTCCGCTTATCTTGGTACAAGATGTAGCCAATGTTTGAAAAAAATGAAGCTCTCCTGCATTGTGTAATGGATTGTATTTTTTTAAAAATTTAAACTTTACCCACTCTTTTGGAAAGAACAAGGCACTTTACAAAGTTTCTTCTTGTCCCTGGCACCGTGCACTTTACCAGCTGTTGTTTTGTTTGGAACGCTGGAATTAAATTTCCCGGTTTTAATCTGAATATAAACTGGTATAATACATAAAAAAAAGGATGATCCATCATTCAAACCATTTAGTCGTCCCCCCCTCCTCTCCCCGAGGTTATTAGAAATTACTTTTAGATACAGAAACTTGGTTTTTAGTTTCGGAAATGTTGCTTTTCTACAGCTGCATACAGGATTTTTGGTTGATGCAACAGTCTGGTCACATGACCTGCTCTCATATTACAGGGGTTTTGCCACAAAGTAAAATTGACGTGGGAAGCTTGTAAATGAAATGACATACATTTTCACCATTCATTATTATTAAAAATTCTGCATCGTTTTTGTTTTAGCTGCACATGCTCAGACATCACCTCTTCTCTCTGGGTCACATGATATGCAATTCAAACAAATTACACACACCTCCTTATGAGCACACAGAGCTGAGGAGCTGGATACAGGAGGTATGAGATGAGAACATGGCAAAACCCCTTTAACTGAGAAGCACTATGTTTTTGATGCCGACAGGAAGTCTTTCTCTCTATGCATTCCTATGGGACTGACTTTGACCCTTCCATAGGAAAGCATAGAGAGATTCCCTTCCAGGTCAGACTGTGTGCTGTGTGTTTTAGCTACTCTCCAGTGGCAACAATCAAAATTCTTGTATTCAGCTGCAGCTTTGAACACTTCAAGTTATGCTTCCTAAGCAAAATATGCTCTTTTGTGCACATATGGGTTCACATTAGATGGTTGTTAGACTGGGTTCACACTAGCACTATAGCTTCTGTTTATAATTGAAGCCACAACTTAGCTAAATATGTCCTCTAAAGGTAGGTTCACACTGCTTATTTGCACCACGTACATGTGTATGGCGCAAAATGCGTTTATGGCGTTGAAATTAAGGGCCACATGTATGAAAACTGTTTAGGTCTAAAACTCACTTTTTTGCACGTAGTAACTTATGAGCAAAAAAGTGAGTTTTAGACCTAAACAGTTTTCCTACATGTGGCCCTAAGTGTTTGCTAGTGTGTAATTTCAATGAAAAAATGACACAGGGCGGCATGTATGAAATTTGGCGCTTAAATGCCAAATTTCATGTGCATCATAATAGTATAGAATGCGGCAGATTTATAATAAATCAGGCGCATTTTAGCGCTAGGACGACATTTCTGGCTCAGGTAAACCACTTTGAAAGTGCTCTACCTGTTCCAGCAGTAATGCGCCTAGGACTGTCGTAGCGAAGCTATAAATCTGTAGCTTCGTAGGGTTCTAGTGCACCCCTCCTCCCGCACCCCCCCCCCCAAAATCAGGCGCATTACAAAGAGCCACAGGTGCTCTGTAATGCGCCTAATAATGGCATATGGGAAGGATGTCACTAATGCGAACGGGGCTGCGTCGGACTTCTGGCACAGCCCCGTTCATACATGTCCCCCACAGTGCTCAAGGCTGACTTCTGACTCCTATACTTTATTATTTTATGAAGTGCATATGCCTGAAAGAATTCATATAGTTACATAGCACAGTTGAAAATAGACAT
>JAODAL010041089.1:0-36243 GCA_025379985.1 Phyllomedusa bahiana
GTCAATGTCCAGTTCAACAAAAATGGGGGTTTGAAAGACCCCTTTTTTTCCGGCATTTTTTAAATGTGGGGGCCCATGCAGGTTTGGGGCTCATGCTGTGGCCAGGACGGTAAGTCAATGCCAGTGAAACTAAAATGGTGGTTAAAAAGATCCTTTTTCCGGCCTTTTTAAAGGGGGGGGTTTTGGGTTTGGGGTCTGCTGTGGCCCCAGGACGGTATAGTAAATTGCCAGTGAAATTAAATGGGGGTTTTGAAGACCCCTTTTTCGGCACTTTTTAAGTGGGGGTCGCAGGTTTGGGGTCATGCTGGTTCCAGGCGGGATATTCATGTCCAGTTAAAGTAACATGATCGGGCCCCCATTGGGGGGGGTAAGGCACTAAGGTGTATGGGGGGCCCGGCCGATTGTGAAGAAAGGGGGGGCCCGCGGCCGCCGGCCGATACCGCCCCTTGCTTCAAAAAGTCAGTGTTTTTAAATATGTATGGAGAGGAGTGCTTGGAGTGGGGCCCCACACATCTCGGGGGCCCCCCAAACTTTTCAGGGGCCCGACACCTCTAGGGCACGGGGCTCTGCCCCCTTTGTCACAGCTGCACATTAGACAGTTTATTGCTCCCGCGCTTGCCCGGAGCAGGGGGCCCCCGCCCCCTTGTTTCAGTTTTTTGGTAAATAGAACAGGCCCAGGTGTTCTTTTTTCCCAAGCTCTAGCATCAGGGCCGCACGGGCAGCCGCGATGCTGCTGATACACTGAGGGGGCTCCGCAGCCTGAAAACCCCGGCAGCAAAGTCATGGTGCTGTGAAGAGGGGGGCCCTTGAGGGGGGGGTCACATGGGAAGCGGGGGGCCGGGAGGAAGCACAACAGCAGCGGAGGAGGGGGGTGCTTATCTTACTAGTGTGTAAAAAAAGTGTGTGCATATATATGGGCATGGATATGTGTGTGTGTGTGTGTGTGTGTGTGTGTGGTTGGTGGGTTTTTGGTGTGTTTTAAACTGTATATGTAGGGGGTGTGTTGTATATGTATATGATGGGTGTGTGTGTATATGTATATGATGGGGTGTGTATACTGTATTGCATGGGTGTGTGTGTGTGTAATGAAAATTGCATGGGTGGGTGTGTGTATACTGTATATGCAGGGGTGTGTGTGTGTGTATATGCAGGGGTGTGTGTGTATACTGGGATGGTATGTGTGTGTGAAAAATTAACTGGGCATGGATATGGTGTGTGATATATACTGGGAGGGATATGGTGTGTGCATTTTAGGGGAAGGGTGTGTGTGTATACTTTATGTTTTGGTGTGTGCATATTTGGGCAGGGTGTGTGTTTTTTTTGCATGGGTGTGTGTTAGTTATGCATGGGTGTGTGTATACGGGATATTATGGGGTGTGGTGTTACTGTAATGATGGGTGTGTGTTGTATACTGTTATGCATGGGTGTGTCTATACTGTATTGTATGGGTGGGTATACTGTATATGCATGGGTGTGTGTTTGTATATGCAGGGTGTGTTTTGTGTACCTTATATGCTGGGTGTGTGTGTGTATACTGTTATGCAGGGGTGTGTTGTGTTTTACTTATTGATGGGTGTGTGTGTATACTGTTATGCATGGGTGGTGTGTATATGTATTGTATGTGTGTGTGTTTTCGTATATGCATAGTTTGTGTGCATATATAGGGGCTGGAATTGTGTGTGTGCATTATACGGGGCTGGTTGTGTGTGTGTGTAATATGGGATGGATATGTGTGTGTGATTATACTGGGAAATGGATAGTGTGTGTGATATATACTGGGCATGGCTATGTGTGTGTGATATATACTGGGCATGGATAGTGTCTGTGCATATTTAGGGGCTGGATATGTGTTGTGCATATTATGGGCTGGATGTGTTTTTTGCAAAATTTACGGGGCTGGGTGTGTGTCTGTGCATATTACTGGGCGGGGTGTTTTTAACGTTTTATGATGGGGGTGTGTGTTCTGTTTTTGCATGGGTGTGTGTGTATAGGGGATGGATATGTGGGGGTTTGCATAATACGGGGGCTGGTATGTGTGTGGCAAAATTTACTGGGCAGGGTGTGTGTGTATACTGTTATGGAGTGTGTGTGCATATATTGGGCATGGATGTTGTTTACTGTTATGGATGTGTGGTATTTTTTGGCATGGAGTGTGCATTTGCTGTGTATGTCATATACTGTGTGAGTATTATGAATGTTGTGAAATTACTGCATGTATAAGTTACTGTGTCTGTGAATAGTGATAGTATATGCATGTGTATTTAGTTTTTGTGTTCAGGTGCTACACTGTATGTTTTTATAAAAATGTGTGTTTATTTTGTATGTAGTGTGTGTATACTGGTTTACTAGTAAAATTTTAAAAAAAAGTAAATTTTTTATCCCTTTCTGTACAGAAGAGGATTAAAATAGGTAGATAGTATGGATGGGTAGATATGAGAGAGAGAGGAGAGGGGAGATAGTAGATAGATAGATAGTAGGTAATGAAAGCGAGAGATAAAAAAAACCTGAGATAGATGAAGATAGATAAAATGAGTAGATAGATAGATTGAGAGAGATAGATTGTGTATTAGTAGATAGATATGAGAGAGATGATATGTGATATATAGATGATGATATGAGAGCGTAGATATGAAATAGATGATATGAGATAGAATAGATAGATAGCTAGTAGATAGTTGAGATGGATAGATGATTATGAAGAGGATAGTATGAGAGAGATGGATATGAGTGATAGATAGTAGATTGAGAGGATGATAATTTGGGAGAGGATAATTGATATGGGTAGATAGATAATATGGGGGTAGATAGATGAATAGATGATATGGGATTGATAGTAGATAGATAGATAGATAGTAGATGATAGTGGTGATTGGGGTAGAAAGATGGATAGATATGGAGATGGTAGATATGGATAGTAGATGGATAGATATGGTGTAGATGGTAGATATGAGATAGATAGATGGATAGTTTTGAGTAGATGAGGTAGATAGGGATAGATGGATAGATACGGGATAGATGGATAGATACGGGATAGATGGATAGATACGGGATAGATGGATAGATATGGGTAGTAGTGGTGTATGGGATAGATAGATAGATAGATATGGGATAGATAGATAGATACATAGATAGATATTTGATAAGTATAAAGTATTTCAATAGATATGAAATAGATTGATAGAGAGATTTTTAGAAAATAAATAGGAGACAAAATGAGTAGTTATGACATATAGTAGATAAATAAGATTTGAGTGAGTTTTTGTGCTGTTGACTGGCTGTTTCTGGGCAGTAGGCTAGGGTGCGCTGAGGCTGCGGCTTCTTCTTCCTGCGCTGGTACCTGGTCCAGGCGCAGTTGGGTGACACCGGGACACTATTGGTGTCCCTGGAGGCGACGTTTATGGCTACGCGATTACCATACTACCAGAAAGATGTCCTGGAGGCCATCCCTGCATCCATCTCTCAGGAGCAGGTAAGGGGAACACACTATTTGCTTACATTATATTCTAGTCAGGTGAGGGGCAGATAATTTGTGTTTTTAATGCTTTTATTTCCTGTCTGCTTTGCCTCCTGCAGAATTTTCCTCCAACTTTTTACAGTTATAGAGACTTCTGCAGGATGTAAGGCTCACTCCACTGAAGGGCCTAACTGTAACCAGCAGAAGGGAGTGTAATAGATCACTAGAATGACAATATACTGTAGTGCACAAGTGCTACAGTATATTGTTCCAGCGATCATTTCTATAAGTACCCGAGAGAGATTGAGAGAGAAAAAATGATATAACATGGTAATCTAGAAAACCCCCCCAACACGATTTTTTTTGTGGTACAGCAAGGGGCCCAGACAATTAGGCTGTATGGGGCCCTGAAATTCCTGATGGCAGCCCTGAACATGATGGTTCAAATCATACTGCCTTCTGGCACTTTTTAATTTGTAGGTGATGCAGGTTTAAGGGTCAGGCTGTGGTACAAGACAGGGATAGTAAATGGTCTGTGACTTTTTTTCTGTGACTTTTATAACCTAAGTGTGTTGCCTAAGATGTAGCACGTATCCATTTGACTGTTGTGGATGTTAATTTCAGCTTCTCCAGCCTTGTTTGGGTGTAATAATGAAGGTGTTGTTGCTCTCCCATAGACTTTAATGGTCATCGCGCATAATCGATGCTCACTATCGAAAAACCTTATCGATAGCGGCCGACTATCGACTATCGATCGATCTCGATAGCCAACGCAATCGCTCAACACTAGTAATAATAGCTAAATAACTCATTATAAATAATAATATATAATAATTACAATGAGTTAATATTTAGCTATTATTACAAGTTTTTATTGATTTTATGTGAGTTATCCCATATATCTATGAGACTAATTTATGTTTCTTATCTTTATTTAAGTAATAATGCACATACATTCTTTTTGATAGTCAAGATCTGTAATGTCGGGCTTACTGGATTTGATATGCGCCAAAATAAATACCAGATACTGTTTTATTATAAAAGATCTTATGAATATACTCTGTAATTTTATAAATATATTATATAATTTTAACCTTTATGTTTGTATATAATGTAGTTGGCAATAACTAATAAATAGTGAAGAGCAAACCCTAAAAAGTTCCAGTTCGAGTTGAAACTGCTACTGGGCCCTTTTGACACTTAAAAACACACAAGTATTGGAAATGACATATGGTAACTAGCAGAAGCCCCCTATCACTTTTTGCACCAGAGCCCAAGAACATGTGATATATGTGGTGACAGCAAGAACATCCCAACGGGGAATATGGAGGTTCAGCTGGCAGGGCCATATTTATAGGGGGTGCAGTGGTAGCCAGGGCTGCCATAAGTCATCTATTAACTGTTTCAGGGCCCCATGTAGCTAAATCAAATGGGGACCCCACCTATTACTAGGTCCTATTTTTTAACATATCATTACCCTTTTTGATTAGGGACCCAGACAGGAGTACTGCCCTGTTGGCACCCGTGACAGTTACCATGTGCCATTTCCAATACTAGTGTCAAAGGGGCTTTTGGGACACCTCAGGATTCAGGGCCACGTAGCGGCTGCCATGGCCAGGGGTGCCAATAGGGCAATATGGGCAGTACTCCTGTCAGGGGCCCTAATCAAAAAGGGGCCCACTGATATGTTAAAAAATAGGAACTAGTAATGGGTTGGGGCCCCATTTTATTTGGCTGTATAGGGCCCTGAAACGGTTAATAGATGACTTATGGCAGACTGACTGATGAATGATGAATGAATGATGTTAATAGATGACTGATAGGATGTGTATTTCACATTGTGAAGAATACATGCTACAGTTTACTAGTCGGTGACATCGGCAAACGGGGCAACAAAATCGTCAGAGATCCATGCTTGATTCATTTTGATATCCACATTCTCATCAGAAAGATGGATACATTTGTCAGTTATTACCCCTCCAGCTGTGCCGAATGTGCATTCCGAGATAACGCTGGCTGCTGGGCAGGATAAAACTTCTATGATGTGTCGAGCAAGCTCAGGCCATTCATCTAGATTGGACATCCAGAAGTTGAATGGGTCAAGATTAAATCCAAAGACATTGGTGTTGAGCCGCAGGTAGTCATGGACCATGGTCTTAAGGCATTCTCTGTGTGTCTGAAAACTGCGCTGCCTTGCAAGCGTTGGTGAGGTGGTAAACATGGATTGCAAGATGTCACCCAGTAGGGTTCTGCTACACTGCCTGCTGCTGATGTGGCTACTTGCCATTCTACTGCTTTCGCGTTGCTGACTTTGTTCCACCATGACATTAGACTGTGAAGAAGACGCAAAAGATGTCTCGAGTTGGTCAATGAGCACTGTCTCAAAATCCTGCATTCTACTGTCAACTTCTGTGGAAGGAAATTGCTCACATTTGTCTTGTAACGTGGATCAAGAAGGGTAGCCACTCAGTAATCGCTGTTCATTTTTATTGCCTTGATGCGTGGATCATGTTGCATGTAATGTAGCATCCAAGCACACATGTGTGAGTTGTTGCCTGGATCTCCCAAGTCTCGAGATTGTGGGGCACTAACCAGATCTTCCTTCTCTTCCTCCTCCTCCTGTAATATGTTCCAACCTCTTACCACTGAAGGAGAATCAGTATCGGTGATGTTCATCCCTGCCTCCTCATCTTCCTTCACTTCCTCATTCTGACCATCACCAGAGCCCTGGCTAGCCTCATGCGCTCTACTCTGTGAGCTGAACTGCTGTCCTGCGCCGCCCTCGACTTAGAACCACCGCCAAAAGAAGACCTGTGAAAAAGTCGGGCCTTCTACATCCTCTGGCAAGTAAGGTTCTGTGTCCGCCTCCTCCTCCTCCATCACTCCTGGGACCTGCTGCTGCACAGTGCCAACTGCTTGTTCCAGTAAAAATATAACCACAATGGTCATGCTGACAATACCATCGTCCTGACTGACCATTTTGGTGACCTCTACAACACTGCCAATGATGGTGCAGAGATCCTTGACCTGACTTCACTCTCTATGGGTCACCAACCCAAGGTCCGCACCACTGCTACTCAGGCCATTCGACATTTCATACTACATAATGGCATTAAGCTGCTGCCACAATCGTTGAAGCATGTGGAGGGTGGAATTCCAGCATGTTGCCACATCACGTATCAATGTTGCCAGTCATGCTGAAGTAGGGTGGAAGCGCCAGAAGTGTGAGCTAAGACCTCAAGCCTTCCTCAACAGACAGTTAAGACCTGGGTAGTGATTGAGAAATTTCTGCACAACCAGGTTTATGACGTGTGCCAGGCAAGGGATGTGCATAAGTCTACCAATTCTAAGGGCAGTAAGGAGATTTCTCCTGTTGTCGCACAACATCTTGACTGGTGCCAGGTTCTTAGCACCTAGCCACTGATCGGTCTGAGTGCACAGAGCCTTCCACAGCTCTTGACCTGTGTGTTGACGATCTCCACAACAAATTACTTTGAGAACGGCCTGTGATACTACCTGTCAAGGTTGGGGATATGGACTCTGCACCACCCCAGCAGTGTGGAATAATTTCGGCTGAGACCAATCCCCAGAGGCACTGTCATCCACCAAACTCACCCAGTGAGCAGTCAGCGAGATGTAACGCCCTTGACCATGCTTACTAGTCAATGTGTTTGTACTGAGATGGACTTTGGTGGACACAGATGCAGCCAATGCGCTGCAGATCTTTTCTGCAACATGGCGGGCCAGTGTAGGGACAGCTTTTCTGGCAAAGAAATGCCTTCTCGGCATCTGATATTGGAGGCATGCCAGGGTCATGACATGGCGGAACCCATCTGTGTCCACCAGGTGGAAAGGCAACATTTCCAAGGCCAACAGCCTGGCAATGCCGACATTCAGGCTTTTGACTTTGGGATGGCAGGGGTGAAAGCGTTTCTTATGCTCCCACACCTGGTAAACAGAAGGCTGGCTGCTGTACAGCATGCAGGTCACACTGGTGGAAGGGTGTAGGCTGTGTTGCTGGTGCGAATTGGCCGACAGTATTTGGCACTGGGAATGGTGCTTGCTCATGCTGCTCCGGTACATCAGTAGCAGAGAACCGCTTGGGCTTGGAAGTGGCCCAGGAGGCAGAAGATGTCACGGTGGTTAGAAACCCAGGACCTGTGTGGTCTTTTTTCTCCAAGTGACTCTTCCACAACAATTCATGCTTTACATGCATGTGCCTGTTCATGCTCGTGGTGTCTTTAGATTCTTTCCTCTGCTGACGCATTGAAAGCAAAGCCGGCATATGATGTCACTCGGCGAACCAGAGGTTTGATGGAAAAATGCCCAGGCTTCAGACGGTGAAAACCTATTAGCGGTGTTCCCACTGCCACCACTGACCACGGCTGGCGGAATAATGTCAGCAGACTTGTACGACTGTCCTCTCCCTTCTGACTCCGGACCCGCACTGACATAACCCCATCATCCTCCTGCTCCACTGATGATGCGCTCACCAGCTGCTGCTCAAAAGACCACATTGGATCCACAATGTCATCATCATCACAGGTGACTTTCTCTTCCTGACAGTCAACATCCTCAAGCTGCAGACAAGAAGCCACAGGCACTGTGAGGCATTGCTGACCGCTCAGGATTTCTGCCAATGGACCAGCTTCCTTCTCCTCCTCTGAGGGCATCAGGGATTGGGTGTCAGAGCAGACAAAGTCATCCACTTTGGCCACTTGATCTTTTGAAATGGCTTCTGACCCCAACCACATTGTGTCATTAAAGAGCTCTTCAGAATATGGATTATCTGGAATGGTCTGTATATTGGGTGACATTTGTACATCAGGTTGGACTGATGATGATGATGATGACAATTGTGTCCGTGACTGAGAGGAAGAGAAGGTAAAACCACTGGATGCAGGGTCTGATAACCATTCAGGAACAGATTGGTGATGCTCTTCAGTTCTGAGATTCACAGGCACTGACCAAGCGATGACAGGCCCGATGGTCCTGCGACTGACGATGTGCATGCTTGTGTGCTGTCCGCAGAACTGGAAGGAGTGCCTTTCCTCATACCTCTAGCTCCACATCCTACGCCCCTCCTTTCTTGCTTACCACCTCTACATCTCTCCATGTTCAAAAGCTAAATATTGAAAAGCTAAAGATTTGGTAAGAGTCTCTTATGCAAGAACTCTAACCCCAAAACTGGAACAATGAACTTTTGGGCACTCAATCAAATTTGCAGCAAGAAACCAGTATTTGAAAGCGATTTCTTTCTATAGCAGATTTGCTAATAGTGTCTTCTGCACTAGCTGTACCCCCAAAACTGGAACAATGAACTTTTGGGCACTCAATCAAATTTACAGCAAGAAACCAGTATTTGAAAGTAATTTCTTTCTATAGCAGATTTGCTAACAGTGTCTTCCCGACTAGCTGTACCTCCAAAACTGGAGCAATGAACTTTTGGGCACTCAATCAAATTTGCAGCAAGAAACCAGTATTTGAAAGCAATTTCTTTGTATAGCAGGTTTTCCTTATGGTGTCTTCTGCAATAGCTTGGCCTCCTAAAACAGCAGAAATGAACTTTTGCACACTCAGAATAAAGATAGGAAAGATACAGCTAGCAAAAAAAAAAATCACTAACTATCGCTGTCTATTCTATGATTCCCTAAGCTTGCTGTACCCATTTCTTACTAATCTAACTTAGCAGCTTTTTCTGTCTAAAATCGCTGAGAAATAGTGTGCCTGCATGCATGCAAACAAGCAGACAGACAGAGAGCAGTGCATTCAGTACAGGGAGTGAACTGCAAATGACGTTCTCAAGGAAATACAGTGACATACATATAACAGGGTCATGTGATTTTAGCAGCTAATGAGATTCCCTACACCCTCAATGATGACATTTTTGTCACTTCTCTGTGCTGTGCACTGATTGGATGGCCGCCAAAACTGCAGGAATCAGCTAAAAGTGAAACTAAAAATGGCGCGTCGAGCACACGTCTCGAACATGAACTTTACTCGAATGAACCATAAAAAGCTTGGTTCGGCTCGAGTTCTAAAAAAGCAAGATGTTTGACTCGAGCTTAAGGTTTCTCGAACCGTTCTATCAAAAACTACTTATAAATATATCTTGTAATATTATGTCTATGTATGTTTGTGTATTGCATTCTGCAACTGTAACCCATATACTCTGTATTTACCTAATTAGATATGTTACGCCTAATTGCGTTTAAATTCAGAGTTGCATTTGTGTTTTGCATGCCTGAGGAAGCGTGTGACTCGCGTAGCATTTTATACCCTTTTGTTATTTCCTTTTGCTAATAAAGAGATTAATCTCTTTTAACCCCTTAACGACCTTGGGCGTATCCATACGTCCAGGTCGTTTGGGGGTTCACGCACCTGGACGTATGGATACGTCCTGAGGATCGCGCGAACTCTAAAGTAGAGTTCGCGCGATCGGCGCGGGGTGTCAGCTGTATATTACAGCTGACATCCCGCAGCGTCGGCCCCGACGCGACCATCGGGTCGCAATAACTAAGAGAGACGCAGGAGGAGATCGCTCCTCCTGCGTCTCTGTCGGCGGCAGCAGCGCACGGATCGGGCGATCCGTGCAGCTCCTGCCTTCTGACAGACAGCACGGAAGGCAGAGAATGCCTTCCGGGTTGTCTGTGACGTCACGATGCCCGGCCGTGCCCTGTGGGCATGTCCCGGCATCGTGACTGACAGTTGTCATAGGAACCAGTCATAGCAACAAGCTATGTACTGATTCCTATTGAATGAGAGATCTAAAGATCTCTCATTCAAATCCCCTATGGGGAAATGTAAAAAAATAACGTGAAAAAGTGAAAAAAAGTAAAAAAAAGTGAAAAACAAGTAAAACACAAACACGAAAAATAAAATAAAAATACGTACACCGCCCTTTTCCCCTTTACAAACGCCAATCGCCCCAAAAAAGATCAAAAATAAATAAAGTACCCATATTTGGTATCGCCGCGTGCGTAACGACCTGCCCTATAAATCTGTCATGTTAATTAACCCGTACGGTGAACACCGTAAAAAAAAAAAAAAAAAACAATCACAGAATTAAGATTATTGTTCATCCCGCAGCACATAAAATGGAATAAAAAGCGATCAAAAACTCCTAGAAACGCCAAAGTTGTACCAATTAAAACGTCAGTTCATCCCGCAAAAAAAGTCCTTATACAGCTCTGTATACGGAAAAATAAAAAATGTATAGCTCTCAGAAGATAGCGATGCATAAATATTGTTTTACACACTAAAAACACTTTTCTTTTTTTTTAAAGTGCTTCAACATAAAAAAACTATATAAATAGGGTATCGCCATAATCGTAGCGACCCAAAGAGTAAAGCTAACTTATCACGGATACTGCACGGTGAGCCCTGTTAAAAATAAAAATAAAAAACACTACTAGGATTGCAGTATTTTCTTCACCCTGGCCTCCAAAAAAATGGATTTAAAAGCGATCAAAAAGCCTTGTCCCCCCAAAAATTATACTAATAAAAACGTCAACTCATCTCGCAAAAAACAAGTCCCTACACAGCTCCAAGCACAGAAAAATGTAAAAGTTATGGCTCTCAGACTATGGCGATGCAAAAACATATTTTCCTGGTTGAATAAAAGTGAATCAAGACACAATTCCTCTTTATGATAAATAGGGGGAAATCAAATAACCTACTCTGATGAATAAGCCTGGAAACACCAATGACAAAAACTACCAATACACGTGTAAGAATATATTTCCTTAAGGCTTAAAATATAACTTTTAATATACACAGAATAAAAAGGCAAAAATATGCCCTACCACATCAAAATAGAAAAAACCCTATATATAATATAATATACCCTATTCTAATAATAGCACCAAACTACCCCCTACCATTACTACCTAACCAAAAGTTTGGGGTGTGCGCCCCGAAAAGGGGCGTCCCCAAATTATATCACAACACTACTCTGCACTATACTAAACTACAACTCCCACTACTATATATACACAAAGCATAGCGATCCGAAAAATACAGATGAATAACTGGTTCAAACAAATGGATCCCAGATAATGGATTCCAGATTGTGAAATCCAAAAACAATAGTTCGTACTAGTATGATTTATACACACAAATCCCATATAAGGGTCCAAATACAGGAGCCAATTAAATACCCAACGCGTTTCCCCCCCCAAAATGCAAGAGGTTCATCAGGGACAAAAATAGGAAAGTGTACAATAAAGATAATAGAGTAAGATATAGCAGAGATAAGCAATAACTCACGACCCCTATGTCATATCGCATAAGTGGTAACCCGGTATAATGTCCAGGGCAGCTAGATAACGAATCCCCGGCAGATACAAAAGGCATGATAGCGCAGGGATAGGGGACAAGGGGGAAAGGAAAACAACAGTATATATATTATCCAACCTATAAATTTAAAAATAGGACGGGTGTAGTTACTTACCACTGCATGCATGACCTAAGCCAAACGGCGTCCCCCGGCAAACCCACCGCACATGCGCATCCCGGAACATCGCAAGAACATCCGCGAGCACCGAGGGCGCATGCGCCGAGTTCAGCGTGGTGAAAATGCATAATAGCAACCACGCTGAATACAGGACGCGTTGTCAGGATCCTGCGCATGCGTGTACCGCGCAAAGGGAATGCAATGACAAAGGGGCAAAAATATAAGATAAGCCGGCATTTAAAGCAATTGGACACAACAACTTAGGAACATACCAGAATATAGAGTGTGCCATAGATATATATAAAGAAAGCTGTACATGAGAACATAATAGGCAAACCAAAATGATAAATATCTTGAAATAATAACAATATCATGCATATATCAGAGGGAGGTATATAGTACCAATAAATAACCAACACCTGTAATAAGAAAAATTCAAGATATAAAGAAATGATGTAAAAAATAGCAACAAAATAAAATAAAATAATAAAAAAATCACAAGGCACGGACTACATTCAGATGAAAGGCGGCAAAGGAGAGATTCTCATTAAGGCCTTGAGGCCTCATGGTTTTTTAAAAGACAGATCCATTGTGCCTCACGCTGGAGTAGTTTACGGTCAAAATCACCCCCACGTAGGGAAAGGGTTTGACCACCTCAATTGCAGAAAAAGACAAAGAGAAAGGATTGGATTTATGTTTCAAAATTCATATGTCGTGCTACCGGAGCATCACGTTGATGCTTGATGTCCCTATACTCCAGGATAGGGCGTCTAAACTCACTTTTTTTTGCCGACATACATTGTGAGCATTCACATGTGCAATGATATACCAACCCTTTACTTTTACATTTTTTGCATAGCAGCATATCAAAATTTCGACCAGTAAAATAACATTTGAAATTCTTAGATACATTGACATATAGACAGGCCTTGCAGCCCCCACATTTGAAGGTACCAGTAACATTCGATGACAACCAAGTATTACAAGATCTTGGGGCAGAAAAATGGCTATGTACTAATGAATCACCAATACTTTTCCCTTTTCTATAGGTTATACTTGGGTGAGAGTCCAAAGCAATCAGAAATATCTAGGCTTGAGTTAGTAAGGGCCAATAGTTGGAAAATTAACTCCCGAACTTTAAGGAGCACTGATCAAAGGTTCCAATGATCCTCACAGTATTAGGTGATGGATCAGTGACACGTTTCCGTAGAAACGTGTTTCTCAATATCACGAGCAAATCTATACGCATCAGAGAGAACTTTCTTCGGATAACCACGCTGTATGAATCTATTTTTAAGTGCGTCCGCCTCTAATTTAAAGGATCCTAAGCTTGAGCAATTCCTTCTTGTTCTTTATACTGGCCCTTTAGGTATGCCCCGTTTTAAGGGAAGGGGGTGTGCACTTTCCCATCATAACAAGCTGTTCCCAGCTGTGACTTTTCGATGGATAGTGGTCTCCAAGGTGCCATTAGCACCCTTCGTAATTTTAAGGTCTAAAAAGACCAACTCAGAGAAGTTAATCTCATATTTAAATCTAAACCCTAGGTCATTGATGTTGAGGCCCTCCACAAAGGAGCTAAAGATATCCCTCGGGCCGGTCCATAAGACAATGACGTCATCAATATATCTGCCCCAAAACATGATATTATCAAGCACATCCAGATGTTTCTCCAAAAAGACAAAATTTTTCTCCCACCAGCCCAGGAACAAGTTGGCATAGGTGGGCGCCGTTGGGCTACCCATAGCTGTGCCCCTGAGCTGGTGGAAGAACTGTCGATCAAAAACAAAAAAATTATGTGTAAGAATGAACTGGAGCAGTTTAAGAACAAAGCCATTGTGAGCCCCCAAATAGGTGCTCCTAGTAGAAAAATAATACCCAACAGCTTCCACCCCCTTGTCATGGGGGATGGAACTGTAGAGGGCCTCAACATCAATAATACAGAGCCAAAAATCATCATTAACTGTAATGTCCTCAAGCCTGAGTAACAAGTCAGTTGTGGATGGGAGAGATGTCACAACAGGGCGTAAGATCTGATCAACGTATGTACTGACATTATGGGTAAGATTACCTATACCGGAGATAATAGGTTTAAAACTTTAAAAGGGGGGCAACCCCTTATTACCTTTGGAAGGCCATAGAAGGTCGATAGCTGGGGATGCAAAGGTAACAGAAATTGATATTCATTCTGGTCAATCAACTTAAGAGAAAGTCCTTCATCCTAGATGTTTTTAAGCTCCTTCAAAAAGCGAGCAGTAGGATCACTACTAAGTACCCCATAGCCCTGAGGGTCTCTAAGAATAGACAAACACATGTTCTTATAGTCAAGATAATTGAGAACCACCACATTAACCCCCTTATCTGAGGGCTTAATCACCACAGTTTTGTCTTGTTTCCAGGTTTTTTCAAGGTAAGATATTCATCCCTAATAAATTATAGTCTTTCCTCATCATTTTTCTCCAGTTTTAATTTTCTCAATACCGTCACAGACCATTTTGACAAAGATGTCAATATTGTCATCCATGACCGTGGCATTTTAGTGCTTTTTGGACGGGATGAAGAAAATGGACCTAAAGAACTGTCCCTTTCATTATCCTCCAATAAACTCACTAAGGAATGGATCCCAAAAGATATCATCATTTTCAAGCCAAGTGTAAGACATTCTTATTTTTCCTTAGTTTGAAAAAAATTTTTTCCCTTTGAGTTTTCTGGCGAATAAATGGATATCCTCGATCCCGCCAAAAACATCAAGAGACCTATTAGGTACAATGAAAGACCTCGACTAAGGATACGGGTTTCAACCTCTGTTAGTCTTTTTATCAGAAAGGTTAATAATCTGGGTTTTTATCATTTTCAGGGCCATGAAGCACTGTATCTCTCTCTATTTGTCCAATAAAATTTTTTCCAAAAAAGAAGGTTGGAAAAACCAGGGTTGGCTTTTGCCCCTCCATGGTTTGTGACAGTGATTGAGTTGTGGACGGGGCAGATGAAGTACTGGCAGAGGTACAAGATCCAGAGGGCTGAGATGACAGAGTAGCATTTGGTTTTTGGGGGTTTGTTTGTTTCCCCCTCGCCCTTCCTCTTTTTGGATTTTTGTTCGGCTGCCATCTAGATCTATTCTCAGAATAGTATCTAGTACGGTATGGAGATCGGTTGAACGTTCTTTTATGGTTACGTTCAGTATCCGATATATCAGTATCAGATGAAGAATGTTCAGTTACAATGGAATCGTTATAGGGGATCTATATCTAAAAATTAAAGCACGATTTTCACAATTCACAAAAGATGTCGACAAATTGGTGATGTTTTCTTTCTTTCAGAGCACTGTGAATCTATCTATATTATTTTGCAGATCAATCTCTTTCTGATTTAATTCTGCCTCCCCTTTAAATTTTAACGATCTCTCTGCATTCTCTTTAAGGGCTTATCGATCTCTCTAAGATGTTTTTCTCCTCATCAATCAGAATGTTCATAAATCGGAGGGATGAAGCAGTAGCCCCCTGTTCCCCCCGCTCATAACCTCAGGATTTCTAGATCTCTGTGTGGGGACATGGAGATCCGTATCCTTTTGGAACAATGTTATGTTTCACATAATTTCTCCAATGATTTTAACTCCCCCCAAGATTTTATATAGAGTCTAAAATTTGAGGTTCAGATCTTTTTAAAAGTCTGTGCGAGAGATATATCCCCTTTTTGGGAACAGCTATATTTCTTTGTCTAAAAGACTCCCTCCGCTTCTGCCAACCATCTCTCTGAATTCACTGTAGATAAATGCGCCATACAATAGTCCAATGCCAAAACTGATACAAAATAATGAAAAATCAAAAAATGGGTCAAACTTAAAGAAAGACCATTAAAAAATCAATCAAACACAATCTCCTCTTTAAATAAAAAAGGGGGATCAAATAACCTACTCTGATGAATAAGCCTGGAAACACCAATGACAAAAACTACCAATACACGTGTAATAATATATTTCCTTACGGCATAAAATATTCTGTGTATATTAAGTCATATTTTATGCCTTAAGGAAATATATTATTACACGTGTATTGGTAGTTTTTGTCATTGGTGTTTCCAGGCTCATTTATCAGAGTAGGTTATTTGATCTCCCCCTATTTATCTTAAAGAGGAGATTGTCTGTGTCTTGATTTGATTTCTTTATGGTCTTTCTTTAAGTTTGACCTAGTTTTTGATTTTTTATTATTTTGTATTAAGTTTTGGCATTGGACTATTGTATGGCGTATCTATCTACAGTTAATTCAGAGAGATGGTTGGCAGAGGCGGAGGGAGTCTTTTCAGACAAAGAATATAGCTGTTCCCAAAAAGGGGATATATCTCTCGCACAGACATTTAAAGATCTGAACCTCAAATATAGACTCTATATAAAATCTTGGTGGGAGTTAAAATCATTGGAGAACTATGTGAAACATAACATTGTTCCAAAAGGTCTACGGATCTCCATTGTCCCCGCACAGAGATATAGAAATCCTGAGGTTATGAGACAGTGGGAACAGGAGGCTACTGCTTCATCCCTCCACTTTATGAACATTCTGATTGATGAGGAGAAAAACATCTTAGAGAGATCGCATAAAGCCCTTAAAGAGATTGCAGAGAGATCATTAAAATGTAAAGGGGAGGCAGAATTCAATCAGAAAGAGATTGATATGCAGAATAATATAGATAGATTCACAGCGCATCTGAAAGAAAGAAAACATCACCAATTTGTCAGAGATTTATGTGAATTTCGGGAAAATCATGCATATATCTTAGATAATAGATTCCCTGCTAACGACTCCATTGTAACTGAACATTCTTCATCTGACACTGATATATCGGATACTGAACGTAATCATAAAAGAACATTCAATCGATCTCCATACCGTACTAGATACTATTCTGAGAATAGATCTAGATGGCAGCCAAACAAAAATCCAAGAAGAGGAAGGGCGAGGGGGAAACAAACAAACCCCCAAAAACCAAATGCTACTTTGTCATCTCAGCCCTCTGGATCTTGTACTTCTGCCAGTACTTCATCTGCCCCGTCCACAACTCAATCACTATCCACAACCATGGAAGGGCAACAAGCCAACCCTGGTTCTTCCAACCTTCTTTTTTGGAAAAAATTTTATTGGACAAATAGAGAGAGATACAGTGCTTCATGGCCCTGAGAATGATACCAACCAGATTATTAACCTTTCTGATAGAATTCTAACAGAGGTTGAAACCCGTATCCTTAGTCGAGGTCTTTCATTTGTACCTAATAGGTCTCTTGATGTTTTTGGCTGGATCAAGGATATCCATTTATTCGCCAGAAAACTCAAATGGAAAAATTTTTTCAAACTAAGGGAAAATAGAGAATGTCTTACACTTGGCATTGAAAATGATGATCTCTCTGGGATCCATTCCTTAGTGAGTTTATGGGAGGATAATGAAAGGGACAGATCTTTAGGTCCATTTTCTTCATGCCGTCCAAAAAGCACTAAAATGCCACCGGTCATGGATGACAATATTGACATCTTTGTCAAAATGGTCTGTGACGGTATTGAGAAAATTAAAACTGGAGAAAAAATTATGAGGAAAGACTATAATTTATCTAGGGATGAATATCTTACCTTGAAAAACATGGAACAAGACAAAACTGTGGTGATTAAGCCCTCAGATAAGGGCGGTAATGTGGTGGTTCTCAATTATCTTGACTATAAGAACATGTGTTTGTCTATTCTTAGAGACCCTCAGGGCTATGGGGTACTTAGTAGTGATCCTACTGCTCGTTTTTTGAAGGAGCTTAAAAATTTCTTGGATGAAGGACTTTCTCTTAAGTTGATTGACCAGAATGAATATCAATTTCTGTTACCTTTGCATCCCCAGCTATCGACCTTCTATGGCCTTCCAAAGGTACATAAGGGGTTGTCCCCCTTAAAGTGTAGACCTATTATCTCCGGTATAGGTAATCTTACCCATAATGTCAGTACATACGTTGATCAGATCTTACGCCCTTTTGTGACATCTCTCCCCTCCTGTATGAGGGACACAACTGACTTGTTACTCAGGCTTGAGGACATTACAGTTAATGATGATTTTTGGCTCTGTAGTATTGATGTTGAGGCCCTCTACAGCTTCCATCCCCCATGACAAGGGGATGGAAGCTGTTGGGTATTATCTTTCTACTAGGAGCACCTATTTGGGGGCTCACAATGGCTTTGTTCTTAAACTGCTCCAGTTCATTCTTACACATAATTTTTTTGTTTTTGATCGACAGTTCTTCCCATCGGGGAAATTTTTATGGGTACCCCAAGGGCCCCCACCTTGCCAACTTGTTCCGGGCTGGGGGGAGAAAAAATTTGCGTTTTTTTCGGAGAAACTTTGGATTACTTGATATTATCATTTTTTGGGGGCAGAATATTGATGACGCATTTCTTATGGAGGGCCCGGGATATCTTTAGTCCTTTGTGGAGGGCCTCACATCAATGCCCTGGGATTGAGATTTACATATGGATTAATTCTCTGAGTTGGTTTTTTAGCCCTTTAAAAAATTACGAAGGGTGTAAGGGCCCCTTTGGAGCCCACTATCCATCAAAAAAGTCACAGCTGGGAACAGTTTGTAGATGGGAAAGTGCCCCCCCCCCCCCTTTAAAACGGGCAAACCAAAGGGAGTATTAAGAACAAAAAGGAATTGCTCAAGCTTGGGACCCTTTTAAAATTAGGGCGGCCCACTAAAAATAGATTATACAGGGGTTATCCCAAGAAAGTTCTCTTGATGCTAAGATTTGGTCGTGATATTGAAGAAAAAACGTTTCACGGAACGTGTCACTGATCCATCCCTAAACTGTGAGGACTTGGAACCTTTTATCATGTCCCCACAAGTTCGGGATTTAATTTTCCAACTATTGGCCCTTACTAACTCAAGACCTAGATATTTTGATTGCTTGGACTCTCACCCCCAAATAAACCATAGAAAAAGGGGAAAAATATTTGGTGATTCATTTTGACCCCCCCTAGCCATTTTTTTTGCCCCCAAGATCTTGTAAAATTGGGTTTTCATCGAAAGTTACGGGACCCCCAAATGTGGGGGCCGCAAGGCCCGTTATTTCAAATTTTTAAAAATTTCAAATGTATATCTATGGTGAAAATTTTTATATCATGGCTATGCAAACTGTAAAAGTAAAGGGTTGGGACAGATACAGTGAATGTGAATGCCACTAATATATGTCGCAAAACAAAAAGTGAGTTTAGACGCCGTATCCTGGGGCATATGGGGACCAAAACATACGTGATCCCGGTAGCAGACAAGAATTTGAAACATAAATCCAATCCTTTCTCTTTTCTTTTTCTGCAATGAGGTGGTCAAAACCTTCCATACTGGGGGGGATTTTGACCCAAACACTCCACGTGAGGCACGATGGTTTATCTTTAAAAACCTAGGCCTCAGGCCTTTAAAGGGAAAAATTTTCCTTTGCCCCCTTCATTAAAAGTAGCCAGTGCCTTGTGATTTTTTTTATTTTATCATTAGTTTGTTGCTATTTTTTACATCATTTCTTTATATCTTGAATATTATCTTATTACAGGTGTTGGTTATTTATTGGTACTATATACCTCCCTCTGATATATGCATGATATTGTTATTATTTCAAGATATTTATCATTTTGGTCTGCCTATTATGTTCTCATGTACAGCTTTCTTTTTATACATATCTATGGCACACTCTATATTCTGGGTATGTTCCCTATGTTTGTTGTGTCCAATTGCTTTAAATGCCTGGCTTATCTTATATTATTGCCATTTGTCATTGCATTCCTTATGCGCGGTACACGCATGCGCAGGGATGCCTGACAACGCGTCCTGTATTCAGCGTGGTTGCTATTATGCATTTTCGCCACGCTGAACTCGGCGCATGCGCCCTCGGTGCTCGCGGATGTTCTTGCGATGTTTTGGGGATGCACATGTGCGGTGGGTCGCCGTGGACGCCGTTTTGGCTTAGGTCGTGCATGCAGCTGGTAAGTAACTACACCTGCGCCTATTTAACTTTATAGGTTGGATAATATATATACTGTTGTTTTCCATCCACCCTTGTCCACTATCCTTGCGCTATCATGCCTTTTGTATCTGCCGGGGGATTCGTTATCTAGCTGCCCTGGACATTATACCGGCTTACCACTATATGCGATATGACATAGGGGTCGTGAGTTATTGCTTATCTCTGCTATATCTTACTCTATTATCTTTATTGTACACTTTCCTATTTTTGTCCCTGATGAACCTCTTGCATTTTGGGGGGGGAAACGCGTTGGCTGATTTAATTGGCTCCTGTATTTGGACCCATTATCTGGGATTTGTGTGTATAAATCATACTAGCACGAACTATTGTTTTTGGATTTCACATCTGGATCCATTATCTGGGATCCATTTGTTTGAACCAGTTATTCATCTGCATCTGTATTTACGGATCGCTATGCTTTGTGTATATATAGTAGTGGTAGTTGTAGTTTAGTATAGTGCAGAGTAGTGTTGTGTAGTATATTTTGGGGACGCC
This sequence comes from Phyllomedusa bahiana, assembly GCA_025379985.1. Lineage (NCBI taxonomy): Eukaryota > Metazoa > Chordata > Amphibia > Anura > Hylidae > Phyllomedusa > Phyllomedusa bahiana. The sequence continues at coordinate 20,441 of JAODAL010041089.1, forward strand.
CTTATCGGGGCGCACACCCCAATACTTTTGGTTAGGGAGTAATGGTAGGGATAGTTTGGTGCTATTATTAGAATAGGGTATATTATATTATATATAGGGTTTTTTCTATTTTGATGTGGTAGGGCATATTTTTGCCTTTTTATTCTGTGTATATTAAAAGTTATATTTTATGCCTTAAGGAAATATATTATTACACGTGTATTGGTTGAATAAAAGTGTTTTTATTGTATAAAAGCAGTAAAACATAAAAAAATATACAAATTGGGTATCGGTGTAATTGTATTGACCTGCTGAGTAAAGCTACCATGTCATATATACCGTACAGTGACCGCTATAAAAAATAAAAATAAAAAACACTACCAAGATTGCTGTATTTTGTTCAAAACATCTCACAAAAAACCTTAATAAAAAGTGAACATAGCATCATATGCACCCCATAATAACTTCATAAGTACATCATATGTACCAATAAAAACTTCAACTCATCCCGCAAAAAACAAGCCCATACACAGCTCTGCACACAGCAAAATAAAAAAGTTATGGCTGTCAGAATAGGACAACATAAAAACACAATTTTTTATAGACGTATTTCTACTGTGTAAAAGTAATAAAACAGAAAAAACTATATAAAATCTATAGCATTGTAATTGTACTGACCCCCATAGTAAAGTTATCACATCATTTACACTGCACGGCGAATGCTGTAAAATTGAAACTCAAAAAACAATGACCGAACTGCGTTTTCCCCCCATTTTCATTGCCCAATGCTAAAAAAAAAACTATGGAACACCTGTGTGCCTAAAATGCAGAATACATCCCTAGATGAGATCCCTGATGGGTGTTGAATCCAAAATGGGGCGACTTCTGGAAGGTTTCGCCTGTTCTGCTACTTTGGGGGCTTTGCAAATGCGACATGGCCCCACCAAAATCTGCGTTCCAAAAGCCAAATAGCGCTCCCTCCCTTATACGCCCTGCCATGCGCCCAAACAGCAGTTTACACCCACATGTAGGGTATTGCCGAACTTGGAAGAAATTGCTTAACAAAGTTTTAGTTTTTTTTTTTCCAGGATTCCTTGTATATATGAAACATTTTAAGCTAAAATTGCAGATTATTGGAAAAAAATTTTTTTTAATTTTCACAGCCTTATGCTAAAAAAAATTTGTGAATCACCTGTGGGGTCTATATACTCAAGGCACCCCTGGATATATTCCTTAAGGGGTGTAGTTTCCAATATGCGGTCTATTTAGGGGTGTTTATTAAGTTTTAGCACCTTAGGGTGTCCCCAAACCTGAAATGGCGCCTAAATAAAATCGTATTGAAAATGAGACCCCAGAGTATAGTAGGTGCTCCTCCTATTCTGGGGCTTATGGTTGAGCCAAATAATGCACTAGGGCCACATATGGGATATCTCTGAAAACAGCAGACCTGGGGGAATTGATATTAAGTTGCATTTACCTAGTCACATTTACCGTATTCCAGTGAATAATGGATAAATATTGAAAATCTGCAAAAAAAGTGAAATTTTGAAATTTCACCTCCACTTTGCTTTAATTTCTGTGAAATATCTAAAGGGTTATCAAACTTCCTAAATAGTGTTGTAAATACGTTAAGGGGTCTAGTTTCTCAGATGGCGTCACTTATGGGGGTATCTAACATGCAGGCCCCTCAAAGCCACGTCAGAACTGGAGTGGTCCCTAAAAAAATGTATATTGCAAATTTTCTTGAAAATGTGAGAAATTACTACTAAATTTCTAAGCCCTCTAATGTTGTAAAAAAAAAAAAAGACATTTAAAAAATGATGCCAACCTATAGTGGACATATGGTAGATGCTAGTTATAAACTATTTTGTGGTGAATAATTATCTGTCTTGCACGCAGAAATTTTGCAACTTTCAAAATCGCAAATTTTTCCAAATTTTCATGAAATTTTGATATTTTTCACAAACAAACAAGGATTGTATGGATAAAAATTTCTTACTAACTTAAAGCACAATGTGTCACGAGAAAACAATCTCTGAAACACATGAATAGGTAAAAGTGTCAAAAAGTTATTGACACATGTCAGATTTCAAAAATAGGGCTGTGTCAGGAAGGTCAAAACAGGCTGGGTCCTTAAGGGGTTAAAAAAAGATTTAGCTAAGTTTTTATTGACACGTCTGCGCCATATGCTCTTCTTATTTCTTTATTTTTAACTTTTCAGAATCTGTCACTCAGAAACCCACTAGATAAATAGTCCAACCCAACATATGTACATTTCGAAATAACTTTTAAAGACACAATTCCTTCTGCAACATTTTCTGGAATTGCTTTAACAGGCACTAATGTTGCATTATAAAAATAAATTAGGCCATCCAGGGGTACACTGAATATTTATTATTTCGGAGGTCTACACTTTTACTCAGTTTATAACTAGTCTACATGTGAGCTGGGTGAAGTACAACAGATTAATTAAAAGGGCAGTCCAACAAAATAAAATGATAAAATTTCCCAACATATGTGATTTATTTTAAAATATTTTGTAAAACTTGTCTTGGTTTATCAGGGCAGGGTTCACACTGATATGTACTAGTATATGGTCATCTTTCTTATCTAATGGATGCAGCAGAGTTTAGCTTAACTGTGATATCAAGGATTTTCATGATTTCTGCTGTTATCCATAAATAAAGGCCATTGACAAACATTGAAAAGTTGAGATGACATATAGTGTTGAGCGATTGCGTTGGCTATCGAGATCGATCGATAGTCGATAGTCGGCCGCTATCGATAAGGTTTTTCGATAGTGAGCGTCGATTATGAGCGATGACCATTAAAGTCTATGGGAGAGCAACAACACCTTCATTATTACACCCAAACAAGGCTGGAGAAGCAGAAATTAACATCCACAACAGTCAAATGGATACGTGCTACATCTTAGGCAACACACTTAGGTTATAAAAGTCACAGAATCTTTCAATTCACCTGTGGTGAATATAGAATTGCTGTTTTAAGATTTACGTGGATGCTGCGTCAATGAACAAAGCTGGGTGTGCAAAAGTCAAAAAACACGTATCTGTTATGTTTTCGTATAATACACGGTATTTTTTGCACCTTTCAATTCACCTGTGGTGAATATTGAATTGCTGTTTTAAGATTTACGTAGATGCTGCGTCAATGAACAATGCTGGGTGCGCAAAAGTCAAAAAACACATAACTGTTATGTTTTGGTATAATAAACAATATTTTTTGCACCTTTCAATTCACCTGTGGTGAATATAGAATTGCTGTTTTAAGATTTACGTAGATGCTGTGTCAATGAACAATGCTGGGTGTGCAAAAGTCAAAAAACACGTAACTGTTATGTTTTGATATAATAAACGGTATTTTTTGCACCTTTCAATTCACCTGTGGTGAATATAGAATTGCTGTTTTAAGATTTATGTAGATGCTGCGTCAATGAACAATGCTGGGTGTGCAAAAGTCAAAAAACACGTAACTGTTATGTTTTGATATAATAAACGGTATTTTTTGCACCTTTCAATTCACCTGTGGTGAATATAGAATTGCTGTTTTAAGATTTACGTAGATGCTGCTGTCAATGAACAATGCTGGGTGCGCAAAATTAAATAAAAAACGTAACTGTGATGTTTTGATATAATAAACGTTTTTTTGGCAACTTCAAACACCTGTGGTGAATATAGAATTGCTGTTTTAATTACTGAGGTGATTCAGTCAATTGTAAGGAAAATCTGGTTGCAAAAGTCAAAAAACACGTAACTGTTTAGTTTGATATAATAACTATTTTTGCACTTTCAATTCCTCTGGTGAAAAATAGAATTGCTGTTTTAAGATTACGTAATGTGCGTCAATGAACAAGCTGGGTGCCAAAGTCAAAAAACACTAACTGTGATGTTTCGTACATACACGTTATTTTTGCAACAAAAAACCTGTGCTGACTACAAGATTGCGGGATTGTAATTTAACTGCAAGGTGGATATATAAACATTCACAGGTGAAATTTGGGTAAAATTGAAAATGAACACCTATCTGAAATGTATACTGATAATAAAAGTGGAGTTTTTTGCAGCTTACCAAAGATACCTCAGATTACTAGAAATGATGTTATTTCCAATATAATTTACTGGCTGCCCATATCCCGGAAAATATTTCAATAAGCAAACTGTTAATAATAAAGATATTCCACTACAAATGTCCAAACTAGTCTGGTGAACTTAATTCCATGATGTTACTTTAATAGATAGGAGCTAGTGTCTGGTGGTTTCCCAACCACCCGCCCCCACCCCCCCACCGCTCCCACCCCTGCCGTATTTACAGCGTAGAAGCTTGCTTTAAAATTTACTAGCTAACTACATAAAATCTCAAAGATCTCAATCTAACTAAATGTCAGGATCACAGCTGAATATAGAGGTTTCTTCTGTGCAGAAATAGACTCATTTCGCTGAGGCTTGTTTGGCCAGAGCAGAGCGCAGGTCCTATCACTATATGACGGCTGAGAGACACTAGAGGCTGAAACAGAAACGCTTGTTCATGAAAAACGAGGTCATGTGATTTTTCAGCCAATCGCAACATACACATCACCAGTCAGACTGTCGCACACTAACATCTCACCCATGCTCTAGTTCTGTAATCTGTTTGCTGGCTCCAAAATTACAGGAAGCCGCCGAAAAGGCGCATCTTAATAAGATGATGCACAATTTTAATCTTAATTATTCGCATGATCCTAGGAAATCGATCACCATAAAAACCTTGCCGATTGTCAACTTTGTCGAATACAAATCGCTCAACACTAATGACATATTATGCCATAATGTATGGAGTCAAATTAAAAATCTGTCAATTTATCCTATTAATGTCACAGCCGAAACACTGGAAAAAAGTTACATGGCCAAACTATGCCATAATGTCATGGCGCATTATCTGTCAAATTAAACTTTGCTACATCTGTACTTTTAGTGCACCACTTGACTCTTGTTCTTCTTATCAGCTTGAGGAACTTAACTGGGAAACTGTCACCTTGGTACAATGCATGTAGTCTTGCTTGCAGAAGCATTTGAACCCTTCCCTACTCCTTCCGGAAATCCAAATGGAAGGGCTTTATAGTCATTTCCTGTAGAAATCAGTAAAAGGTTTCCCCCCCTCCATGTTGAACATCAGTATAGCGTGTAAGCATTTCACAATGCTATAAATAATGAGCACAACCAGCTTCTACTATAGTTCCATATAACTGATATCCAAATGGTCGCTACAGTATTTAATCTGATAGATCAACCTCTTCTATATTTTGAAATCTGGTTGAGGTTTTCTGTACTGGTAACTGGCATGGTGACAGGAGTGCTGCTATGGCAATGTATTGTGTAATGTTCTGTGTTTGCCCATGCAATGATCCAGGTGGGTTTCTGTGTTTTTTGCAAATGGTGCCACCTACTGCCACATAACTTCTGAAAGAGAAGCTCTTGAATAGTGACATGCTGGTATAATAATTAGCCATAGCAAGTAAAAGTCCTATTTATTTAATTTGCCAATAATATAGAAAAACAATAATCGTTTTACATTTTACTACCTCCATCAAATCCTGCTACTATGGCTACTTACACTAAATATCAATAAAAAAATCTAAGTTTGTGACTGTACTGTAATATTTAAAAATGAAGAACAGTTCAAGGGGTATGAATACTTTTACAACCCACTGTATATGTTATGTTTTATCATGTGTAGCATGTAGGTATAACAAATGCAAGAAAAAAATGCAAAAGCACATAAGAAGAGAAATACTGAAATCTGTGCTATAATGAATGAAAAATAGATAAAACTTGATAAAAAAAAGAGATGACATATTTAATTTAGATAAAATTCAGACAAAATGTAGTTAAATGGTGGAAAAAAAACAAACAGAAATCATTAGTTAACATAGGTACAAGGAGACTATAATATGTGTCACCTAAAAACCAAAATTAATATACTTGTAGCTTTTTTATAGGTTTATAATATAACAAAAAAAAATTTCTTTGAACAAAGCAAAGCTCAGATTGTAATGATCAATGCAAAAGATTTCACTGATTTAGGCATTGGGAAAGTATACTGATTGAGTACCCACCAAAAACCAAAATTACAAGCTTTTGAATCAATTTTTTTAGACACCAAAAAATGCTGGGGCACAAAACCAGTATGGGGAATTAAAGTGGGTAGTATACGGAAAATTCTCTTCACTGGCTGTTCGTTGCCAGCTGCAGTCTGGCCTTGGATGTGAATGATAAGGGGAGCGGCGCTAGTGCCCCCACATTCATATCAGGCCGTACCTAGCTAGCAACGAGCGGCTTAGGAGATGAGGATTTCTCGAAAACGTACTATCCGCTTCAAGGTTAAGTAAACATGTCCTAACCTTAATATGTTATTCCAAACTAAATCTCAGATCTGCTCTAACAGAAACAAGGATTACAGAGTGCAGTCATGCATAAAATGTGCTTTATTCCTTAAGGGCTATGATTGGTCCTGTCCACTACAGATGAATCATAGTGATCATCAATAAGGAACATTGTGATTGGTTGTTTGTCCAGGACAGCACCAGATAACAGATTCTTCCTGCTTGACAATCAAGGCAGAAAAACTGCAAATCTTATACAAAGCATTACAAACAAATGACTGAACTATAGCTGATGTGGGACCATGCTGAATGGTCCCTCGTAAATGAGTAGTTACAGGCGCATTCTAGGATGGTAACTCATGTATGATCTGAAAAACCGTTTGAGAAAAGTTAAGTTTCGAGTCAAACTTCCACAATTTTTTTTTCAATTCGAACTGAACTTAACATTTATACTGTTTGTTCGAGTAAATGATTGAGTTCTACATAAGTGTTCGACATGCTAATATCAATAGATTTTTTAGCCCATTCAAATCATGTAAATGGTGCCTGGAAAGGTACGATCCTCTCAAAAATCTGGCATCATGTAAACATTGTATAGTAAACATTAATGCGCCTACAAAAAGGCGGCAATGCGCCTTATTTATAGGCACATTGACAAATAGCGGCACATAAGCATATCATTGGTAGTGTTATGCAATGTGCGTCTATAAGACCCGCAATTGTGCAAGGAGGTGCTAATATATCATTATAGTTATAGGCGAAAGGCGCATTACATAAACTAAAATGAAATGTTATGGCACTCTGTTCCGCAAAAACGTGTGATATAGCGTATCATTGGTAGATAGTATTTAATGTGGCCTAGTTTCCACAATTTGCGCATAGAGACGCATACAATATTATTACCTATTTATAGCGATAGGCGCATTAACATAAACTGAGTAAATGAAAAATGCTACTGTCGACTCGTGTAGCAAATGGCGCCACGATATTACATACACTAAATTGCTGCACATAGTATATTATTGGTGTAGTGTATTTAATGCACCTGGAAGCGCATACATATCATTGACAATGTTATGTAATGCGTCTATCGCCTATAAAACTAGTAATAATATGTTTATGTGCCTCCATCGCAATGTAGCCTCGATAAGGCGCATTACATCACAACCAATGATATGCTGGCTAATGAGGCAAAAAACCACAGCATATCATTTTTTAGCACATTTCAATGGTCGTGCCCCGCGTATAATGCACCTAGTGTTGGTGTACTGTTATGATGATAATTTAAACAGCTTCTCCTCTCACCTGTATAGTGTATAAAAATTTACCCCGAACATCTTTCTCCCATTGACTTTAAATGTGTTCAAAGTTTGATTCAACTCGAACTTCGAACCGAACTCTCAAAGTTCGAGGTTCTACTCGAAACTCAAACATTTTTTAGGGTTCGATCACACTAATGGTAACCAGATTACTCTAAACATTTAATCTTTCGACACAGCATTGAACCCCCTTAACGACCTTGGGCGTATCCATACGTCCAGGTCCGTTGGGGTTACCGCACCTGTACGTTATGGATACTCCTGAGTGAGGATCGCGCGAACACTGCATTTATATTAACAGCTTGGACATCCCGCACCATCGGCCCTCGACAGCCGGATCGCTCCGGGGGGGGGTGGCGGATAAACCCCGTACTTATCCGCGACCATTCCGGTCCCGACAATAAATAAGAGAGACCGCAGGAGTAGATCGCTCCTCCTGCTTCTCTGACCGCGTGCAGCAGCGCACGGATCGTGCGATCCGTCGGCTCCTGCTCCTTACAGACAACCACGGAGGCTGAGATAATGCCTTCGGTTTGTGTCTGTGACTCGACACGACTCCCGGTACCGTCCGTGCCTGTACGGGCACGCCCCCGGCATTCGTGACTGACAGTTGTCATCGGAACCAGCATACATCAAGCACATGCACTGATTTCCTATTTAATTGAGAGATCTAAAGAACTCAGGGGGGTAGGGTTGGGGTGGCAAATCCCCTAAGGGAAAAGTAAAATAAAAAATGGTGAAAAAGAGAAAAAAATAAAAAAAGGTGAAAAACAAGTAATACACAAACCACAAAAAAAAAATAAAAATACGTACGGTGACCGCCCTTTCCCGTTACAAACGCCAATCGCCACCTAAAAAGATCAAAAATAAATAAAGTACCCATTTTGGTATCGGCCACCCCTGCGTGCTCAATGACCTGCCCTATAAATCTGTCATGTTAATGTAACCCGTACGGGTGAACTGCCGTAAAAAAACAAACAAAAAAAACAATCACAGAATTAAGATTTATTGTACATGTCCCGCATCACATAAAATGGAAATAAAAAGTCGAACAAAAGCTCCTAAAAACTCCCAAAGTTTGTTACCAATTATAAATGTCAGTTCATATCCGCAAAAAAAAGTCCTTATTACAGCTCTGTATACAGAAAAATAAAAAATGTATAGCTCTCAAAAGATAGCGATGCATAAAATATTGTGTACACACTAAAAAACACTTTCCATTTTTTTTAATAGTATGCTTCAAACATAAAAAAAACTATATAACTAGGGTGTCGCCAAAATCGAGCGACCCAAAGAGTAAAAGCTATTACTTAATCACAGATACTGCACGGTGGAAAGCCCTGTTTAAAAATAAAAAATGAAAATACACTCACTAGGATGCAGTATTTCTCACCCTGGCCTCCGCAAAAAATGGATTTAAAAGCAATCAAAACCTTGTCCCCCCCAAAAATGATACAAATAAGAAAACGTCAACTTCCCTCTCGCAAAAAAAGTCCCTACACAAGCTCCAAGAACGAAAAACGTAAAAGTTATGGCTCTCAGTACAATGGGCGGATTGCAAAACGTATATTTCCTGTTTGGAATAAAAGTGTTTTATTGTAGTAAAAGCAGTAAAACATAAAAAAAAAACAAATTGGGTTCGGTGTTAATCGTCGAATGACCGGCTGAGTAAAAGCCTGACCTGGTATGTCATATATATCCGTACAGTGACCCTGCTAAAAAAGATAAAATAAAAAACACTACCAAATTGCTGTATTTTAGATTTCAAAACATCTCACAAAAACCTTTAATAAAAATTGAACATACATCATTAAGCACCACATAATGGTACCAATAAAAACTTCACCTCATCCCGCCAAAAACAACGCCCATACACAAGCCAGCACACAGCAAAATATCAAAACGTTTATGGCTGTCAGAATAGGACAACAATAAAAACGCAATTTTTTTGTAGACTATTTCTTTCTACTGTGTAAAAAGTAATAAAATAAAACAGAAAAAAATAATAAACAATCTATATCAATGTAATTGTACCGACCCGCCATAGTAAAGATTATCACATCATTTTTACACTGCACGCTAAATGTGTAAAATTGAAACTCAAAAAAACAATGACTTAACTGCGTTTTTCCCCCATTATCCCAATTGCCACAATGCTAAAAGAATAATATGGAAGCACCTGAGTGCCTAAACAGAAATACATCCCCCTAGAGAGATCCCTGATGGTTTGAATCCAAAATGGGCCGACCTTCCTGGAGGAGTATTTATCGCCTGTTCTGCCTACTTTGGGAGCTTTTGCAATGCGAAATGGGCCCCATCAAAATCGCGTTCCCAAAAGCCAAAATATGGCTCCCTCCCCTTGGTATGCCCTGCCATCGCCCAAACACAGATTTACACCCACAATGTAGTATTTGCCAGAACTTGGGAAAGAAATTGCTTAACAAAGTTTTATGGTTTCTTTTTTTCCATATGTTGCCCTTGTATATGGAAACATTTTAAGCTAAAATTGCAATTAAATTGGAAAAAAAAATTTTGTTACTTTTCACGAAGCAAGCCTTCTGCTAAAAAAAAGTTTTGTGAATCACCTGTGTATCTATATACTCAGAAGCACCCCTGGATATATACAGTAAGGGTTATATTTTCTATCCAATTTCGGTCTATAATAGGGGGTGTTTATTAAGTTTTTAGCAACCTTAGGGTGGTCCCAAACCGAAATGCGGCCAAAATAAAATCGGATTGAGAATTCGACCCCAAAGTCCGGTAGGCGCTCCACCAATTCTGGGGCTTATGGTTGGAGTGGAGCCAATACTGCCACTAGGGCCACATATGGATATCTCTAAAAACGGCAGACCTGTGGGGAATGTGATATTATAAATTTGCATTTACCTATCACATTGTACCGAATTCCCAGTGAATAATGGTTAATATTTAAAAATCTGCAAAAAAAATTGAAATTTTTGAGAAAAATCACCTTCCACCTATTTATGCTTTAATTTATCTGTGTAAATATGCAAAAGTAGTTATCAAACATCCAAAATAGTGATTGTAAATACGTTAAGGGGACTAGTTTCTTCTTAGGATGCATTATTTATGTGGGGTATACAAACATGCAGGCCCTCAAAGCCACGTCAGAACTGAGTGTTCCCTAAAAAAAATGTATATTGTGCAAATGTTCTGAATGTGAGAAATTACAAACTAAATATCCTAAGCCCTCTAATGTCGTAAAAATAAAAAAAAAGACATTGTAAAAAATTATTCCAACCTATAGTGACAAATGGAAGATGGCTATTATAAACAATTTTTTTGTGGTGAATAAGTTCTCTGTCTTGCAACGCAGAAAGATTTTGCAAACTTTCATAATCGCTAATTTTTCCAAATTTTCATGAAATTTTGATATTTTTCACAAACAACAAGATAGTATGGATTAAAAAATTCTTACTCACTAACTTAAATAGCACAATTTGTGTCACGAGAAAACCATCATCTGAATCACATAATAAGGATGAAAGTGTCAAAAAGTAATTCTCACATAAATTGACACAGTTCAGATTTCAAAGAATAGGGCTGTCAGGAAGGCCAAAACAGGCTGTGTCCTATAGGTTTATGCAAACTGTCTTAAGTGTAATCATCCCATCTATGACACAATAATAAGTTATGGAGCATCATGCTGAAGTTTGATGCCTCTGCATCTGTTCACTTCTGAATGGTGGAAAAAGCAAAAGATTGCTACAGCTGATCAGTAGCTTCAGCAGTAACACCCCATTCAGAAGAAAACAGAAGACCGGGGAGGAACTCTGCAGAGCCAGTGCTGGAAACGAGGTTAGGAGGTGAGTATCATTTTTATTTGGGGCAGCAGTATCCTAATTATTTATTTTATTATATGCTGGACAACCCCTTTTAAATTGTCCATGTGTTGTGCTGTATTGATACAGCCTTTTAGATGTATTTTTGTATATGTTAATAATCATTATTTAGAAACATGTATATGATGTTTATACTTTATAATTTTATTTTGCAAAAAAATCTTCATTAATATATTTATGTAAAAAAACAAAACACAATATTAAACACTGTGTGTTTGAAACCAGCTTGTAAGTATACTAGATACACTTGTTAACCAATGTCAGTAATGTGGAACACTCACAGACAAAACAACATTTGTACAGTACTCAACACTAGAACATTAGCCGGGAATCTTCTATTTGTTGAGACAAGCAGATGCATCTGTTTATTTGATAATTCTAATGAGAAGTTATTAAGCAAAACAACCCTGTCTCCCTTTTCTATGAATATAGTACATGGTCAAATATGTCAATTACCACTTCTCTATGCTAATAGCAGTACACAGAAAGCTGAACACACATTAATAACTTTATGCATTACAATAAAGAATATGTAAATAGGTGTCATCAAATCAGGAAAAAACACACAACTAAATTGAGAAGAAGCAGTTCTGAATGCCATAAAAAACAATATATTCTAAAATATCACACCACAGGGAGTCATAAAAGCTACTACATTTCTAGGAGGGCATCTCTATTTCAAGCGCTTGATGCAGAACTGTTTGGTTTTCTTTTCTTTCTCCTAATTCATACGCATGAGAAACAAGATAACATCATTTAATATTAAGAGATACAATAATAAATTAGTGGGAGAACTTCTTGAAGACAACCAAAAGAAACACTTCTGGGGGTACTAATACTGCCACACGAATAATCCATTCCCAAAACTGTGCAACAGACTATGGGACATAACTTATATGTAGGGTAAAGGGTTCTGTACAGAACAAAAGAGTCAATCTCTGTAATGTCCTGCTCCAAATGGTACTAATGGCAAAGAAATGACAGTGACAGAGGATAAGAACATAATAGCTCTCATTTACTATCGCCTTCTAAAGTTTCACAGTGTAACTTAGACAAGTTGCCTAAAAATGTACCAAATTTATTAATGTTGCTTTTGATTGATAAATTTGCCACAGCTTTAGACTTGTCTAGCATTTTAGGTCAACTTTTATTTGGTTTGCTTTTTACACCAAAGTTTTGCCGCATTTTTGGCATGACCACGCTCACTTTCCCACAATGCTACGTCCACCCACTTTCCACTAAGCCATGCCCTATGTTAGATAGTGTGCAAACAGTGTATAAAATGCATATAAATGCATCTGTGACATGCTGTACCAATAAGGCACCTCTTTTGGCACATCTTAAGGTACTTTTGGCATTACGACAATTGAAAGTAAGGGTCAAAGTGATTATTTTGTCTCATAGTAATCATAGCTAATCATAGCAGAAATAAACTACAGCCTGTTTGAGTCACCTACAAGTGTAATTTAACAAACCAAGGCATGCATACTCAGACAGACCATGCTGTTGCTATGGGACCTGGGTTAGATGTGGTCTTTAAGTCTCTTGCTTACCACCAGTATAGAGTCATAGCATTTTTCTCTAGCCACCACTAGGGAGATCTTAATGCAAAGAAATTTTTAGAAATGTTCCATTAAAGGGGTTTTCTCGCCACAATGATTAGCCTCAGACATGTAGACAAAAGTAAATAAAGACTATTACCAAACACACGGCTGTTCTGATTTTTGCCTCTTTTATGAGCGAAAGGAGCTCATATCTTCTGCTTATTTCACAAGCGTCTATAGGTAACTGACCATCTCTCTGCTCTCACTGCTCCAGCTGCTGTTTACGACCATGGTGACATCACTCCCTGATGAGTGTTACCTTCAGCGCAGGAGCTTGTTTATCTATGTTACTAACAAACTTTAAACTTTTAGCGCCTTTTAGCTGTCTGACCTTCTGTTTAAAATATTCTGTTAGTCATGTCAGTGTAACAGGATCAGCAGAGCTGATATGCCAGTCCCTGACTATGAAGTGAAGCTGGCTGTGAAGAGCATGGTTTGTGAAACCGAATGGTCGGAAAAGCCATTTAAGTAACATGCTCTGGAAAGGGGTACTGTTTCTCATTGTAGGGATGCAGTCAATATATGAAGACTTATTTTTAGTAAATTTTCCATAGTAAAAATATGCAAATTAGTGTTCTTACAAAGGAAGTAAATTCATATTAGCCAAACGAGAGTCTCATCCAAAAGGAGGAGGCAGCTAATTTAGTCCCTCATGAGAATAGAGTAAGGTGCTGGTTGGTTAAAAAGAAACCATCAATTTTTTCTCATTGATGAGACACAGTTGGCATGTGAAGACTTAGGGTGACATGTATGAACATTGCTGATGACAGTCCAGTTCTAAATAGTTTTGAGGTAGTGTAGAATGCACTAGAATGTATGAACCTGTTCTGCAGGTCATACATACAGGTGCAGTGTAATGCCAATATGACAAGCCCGGCACAGGCAGATCACCTTTAATCTGGTCTGGCTGCTCTAACAGCTATGTGCCTAGATTTGGCGTCAAAGAATCATAAATTTGTTTACTTCTATGAATGTGGTGCGACGGCCTCAGAACGCCCCAAATCTTTGGCGCATTAAAAAGTGTTGTGCAGGCGCTTATCGTGCCACAGTTTGGAGTGCTACTGTTCATACAGTTATAGAACAGGACTACTACAGCTTTTTTTTTTTTCAGAAAACTGGTGCAGCCCCATTCATACATGTCGCCCTTAGTTTAAGCCAGTGCTGCATTATAAAAAGGTATTTAAAATAGCCCCCATTGAGAAAGAAGAAAACTAGTATGAGTTCGCTGTTTTAAAGGGAATGTATCGCTTCCTTAGTTCGGCTAATTCACACTGCTCTCAGCTTCTCAACTGTGGAGATGCAGGGGTGTTTCTTCCCCTCCCAGCTGGGTGACATCATCCCCCCCTTCACTGTGTATTTTGGCTCCTGAGACCCCTCCCCCCCCTCTCTCTTTGAGTCCACATGTTACTGTGTCTCTCCCTGCAGTCTTATTTTTGTAAGAGCTGTAAACAATAACCACAGGCTGTATTCAATCTAGACGGGGCACTTCTCCTCTCACAGCTGGAGATTGCTCTATGAACGGCACAGATCCGCTTCTATCAGGAGAGTTAGCATCGGGAAAAAAAATGTTATTTTTCTCATTGTAGAATCTGTTGCAGTCTGTTTTTCTGCTGGGTGTGGAGAGAGAAAATGCTACGGCCCCTAACTCTGAGTCAGGCAGGGATCGACACAAATTGCTATTTCCTGATTGTGTAAGCCCTTCATGTAATTCTTTTCTTCTGCCTGTATAAAGTGAAAATGTGAAGGTCCCTTACTCTGATGAAAAGACACAGCTCCGTGAATTCGACCGGGGCTGTACAGAATGTAAATGAGCTCTCACTAGTGAAATGCAAGGGGGATCACCAGGGCTGGATATCAGTGTAAACAAAAACACAAGATAAGGGAAAACTGTGAGTACAAGACAGCTTGCTAATGACATCCAATTCAAAGTTTTTTGTTTTCACTGTCCCCCTTATCTGAAACCATTAAAGAAAATAAAAAACCCCCCAATGGGGTTTTTCCCTACAAAATCTATTTAAAATTAAAGCAAATACAAATTTTTTTTAAAAAATTGCATATTTTTAGTTTTTATTGGATTTTAACAGCGCAGTTTTTCTAATTTTACGCGAGTACTTATACGAGGACCAACAAATTAACTTTTTCATGACACCGCATGTCACCACTATGTATAAGAAAAGGCACTGTAATTTACTGACTAAACCAGTAACAAGACCAAAAGCAATCACATAACAATTAGAAAGACCAAATAATTTCCACACAAAACTCCAGCATAAGTTACAATTTCCAAAACCATATCACACCACTACCACAACTGTAATGCTTTTTCTACAATCATATTTTGCTATTCCTACATAAATTTGACTTTCAACTATTTAGCATATCTTATTCTGCAGCTTCTTTTCATATAACGTTACGTTTTTCTCCTGTTGGGGGACAATCTTTTTTTCTTGTATCTACAAATTTCAAACCCTTTCCACTTTTTCCTACTAGTTCAGGGTGTTTTTTAGGTTTATTCAAAGCAAAAGGTCACTGGGTTTGATTCAAGGACAATCAAAAAGATTCCCAAGAAAAAGAAAACCCATCATCCCTTTTATTGATAGCTTCTTTGAATCAAGAAAAATTTCCCAAAATGCATCAGTTTGGGCCCTTGAAAAAAAGG
>JAODAL010041090.1:0-36242 GCA_025379985.1 Phyllomedusa bahiana
CAATTTTGGGTTTGCGTTTCGGGTAAAAAACCAAACTGTGTCCGTGAGTAATGAAAAAAAATTTGAAAATTTTTTTGGGAAAAAGTTACATTTTGAAATTTCCCTCCCCCTTTTTTTTAAATTTTCCTGTGCAACCCTATTAAATTTAAAACAAATTTCCTAAATGTTTTTTTTGGGATAATTTGGGGGGTTTGCTTTTTCTTTGATGGAGTTTTTTAATGGGGGTATCTAACATGGGGCCCCCACAAGCCTGTAAAGATTTTGGACTGGTCCCAAAAAAATTTCTGTGTTGCAAGTTTTTTTTAAAAAAATTGTTGGGAAAATTTTCAAAAGCCCCCTACTCATTTTAAAAAAAAAAAAAAGACTTTTTCAAATGATCCCAACTTAAAAAACAGCCCATCCGAAAGGGGTATGCGTGGTAAGAATCGAAAATCCAGAGGGGGTGGGGTGGGGGGACAGGCAGGGGTCAGGGGCAGGCGGAAAAGCAGGAGGTCGGGAAAAACGTAGCGGAACGGATTTTTTTCCCCCGGGGGGGTTTAAAAAAAGGGCAATAGGGACTCAAAAAGAAAATCCAAACTCACTTCAAGAAAACCAACTTCTGGCAAGGGAGTGGGGGGGCATTTTCCTTATATGGGAAACCATTTTGCCCGGAAATTAACCCAAATTTTCCGGGAAACTGGCCCTTTAAATCTAGCCAGCCGTCCCCGCGCGCGTTTGGGGGGGGGGCCTGCGCACGACGGCCGGGGTGGGAGCGGCGTGAACCCTGGAGCGGGGCCAGGTAAGTGACCCGGGTGGGGGGCGAGAGTGGGCCAAAGGGAAACCGCGTTTGCCGCCCCGGAGGCCCCGGCAGGCAGGGAACGGCCGCAGGGGGCAGCCGCCCCCGCGGCCGCCATGCCAGTACCCCCCCCCTTAGATCTGGGCCCCCCCCTTTTTTTTGAACCTAGAAAGGGAGATTTTGGTAAACAAGTTCCCTTGGGGGGGAAACCCACAAAAGTTCCTCTGGACAAACCCCTTCCAGTCGGGGGGAGAAAAAACCCACTTCCCCATAAATTTGTTTTCTGCGCCAGCCCCTTCCTTGACCTAAAAAGATTTTTTACCCGAGTTGGCCACGGGAAAGAAGGGGGACAGTCCAGGGGGAAAAGGCGTTTCAGCACCACAGGCTTGAGGAGGGGAGACAGGGAAGGCGTTGGGGGACATGCAGAGGGGGAGGCAAGCGGAGTTTGTAGGGGGCCCGGGGGTTTAAAGCGGACGAAGTACAAAAAAAAAGGGCCCAAAAATTTCCCCCCCCAAACTTGTAGTGGGTCCCTTGGGGGGGATTTTACGGGGCCGATAGCCCCCCCCTTTCCCCGGGCTTAAATGGGGGGTTTAGGTCCCCGGTTTCTGTGGGGCCTTAAACCTTTTGTACGAGTGGGGGCCTGAAAAAGGGGCCTGCGGTGCCTTTCCCCAGATTTATTGATGTCTCGTATTTGGGGCTTTAAACGGGCGGGAAAACTTTGACACGAAAGGCTGGGGGGAGAGGCGGGGGGGATGAAACCCCAAAATTAAAAAAAAAAAAAGGGGGTGGCTCTAGCGGCTCAGAGTCTGGGGGAAAATATGAGAATTCCGCCCGGGGAAAAGGTCGGGCCCAGTTATCCGAAGGCGAGAAAAATGTCGCAGATAAGTGCCTAAAAATTGGGTTTGGGCCCCTCTCCACCTCCCCGTTGGTTGAGGGTGGTAGGGCCGATAAAAGTCCGTGGCCCCGAAACTGAGTACACAGGGGGGCCGCCGAATTTAGATACAAACTGGACCCCCCTTTTCAGAGTGATGTGAAAAGGGACCCCGTTGAAACCCGGAAAAGGATGTGGTGGAAAAATTTAGCTGGGCTAACGGGGGGGCCCCCCCGGGGGGTACCCCGGGAGGGGAAACAAAATGGCCTATTAAAAAATTTCTGTCACCACCCCCCAAATAAACCGTGTTTCCGGAGGGGGCCAGTTGGGTCGGTGACAAAATCCTTTAGCTTTTAGGGGCCCAAAGGTTTTCCCTGCCCCGGGAGGGTTTAAAGGGGCAAAACCCGCGGGTTGGGGAGGGAACTTTTTTTAAAATTCCTGCGCGAGGGGGGCCCAAACAATAGAAAATCCCGAGATGAATTGTAGGGTTTTTGGGGGTTTATCCCGGATCCCGAGGCCGAAAAAGCGGGAAAGGGGGAATAGGTCTCCCCGGGAAGGTAATTGTTGAATTTTTCTCCCGGAAACTGCCGAAAGAAGCTTTTTCCGGGGGGGATGATGTGCTGCAGGGGGGCTCCAACCCCCCCTTTGGTTGGGTTTTTGAGGAGCGTCCCCCCGATTTTTTTTTGGGGTGGGAAATTTTTAAGAGGAAATTAAAACGGGCGAAAAAAGCGAAAAACTGGTTGAGTGGTTTCAATCGCTGAGCAGATTGTAAATAGAAAAGATTCTTTTGATCCGTGTAGATCTCTAGGGGGAGGGGCGAGCCCCTCCAGCAAGGGGGCGCCATTTCCTCAAAGGGCCCAACTTTATGGCAAAAAGGGCCCCCGATCCCGATAGTGAAATTTGGGGGTTTTTGGCCCGAGTGAAGGCCCTTGGAGAAGAATCCCACGTCCGAAAAACCCCCCCAAAAGGAGGACTTCGCAAAAGGGGACGGCGCCAGAAACCAAAGAGGAGGCATCGCCCCTTCAAAGGGCCCAAAAGGGCGTTTGGTGGGCCCGGACGAGAGAGGGGGCCCGGAGCGGAGGAAAAAAACGCAGCTTTCAGACGTTTTGTTCCCTTCTTGGGCCTCGGAAGGCCATGTTTTTGGGGTCGCCCCCCTTTTGGTGAGGGCCACCTTTTGGACCCACCAGAGGGAAAAAACGGTGGGAAATTAAAATTGTTTGTAAAAAATTTGGGCAAACCCCCAAAGAAAGCGCTGGGGGCCCCGGGCCCACCGGAGGGGGGCCACTGTGGGAAAAAACAGCAGAGGCTTGGCGGGGCCCATTTTTTTAGACCTTGACCCGGACACAAATACCCAAAAAAAGGGCAGGGGGGGCGCTCGAAAAGGCATTTTCCCCAAACTTGGCATAAAATTTGGTGGTCAGGGGAGAGTCTGACCCACCGGCAGCGTAGTGCGGTGAGTCTCTAGGTCGGGGGAAAATAGAAAATGATTGTCGTCTAGAAAAAACAAAAACGAAACGTTTTGAAGATCCCGGAAGATTCTTTAAAGGGAATTTTTGGGAAAAGGCGCCGGGGGGGGTTGGGCAGGGGTCCAAAGGGAATTGAGGAGTTTCGAAGTGGCCATCGCGGGTTTTTAAGGCGGGTTTTCCCACTCTTGACCTTTGGGGATCCAAATTCAGGTTGAAAGCCCGGGCGGGGGCCCAGTTTAGAAAAAAAATTTGCGCCAGGGAAAGGCGGTCAAATAGTTTCGAGTTTCAGGGGTATCGATTCTTTTGGGTTTTTTTTTCAGGCCACCATAATCGATACGGGGGGGGGAGGGTTCCATCTTTTTTTCTACAAAGATGAACCCGGGCTCCCGCGGGCCCAGGGGGGATTTGGGGGAAAAAAAGCCTTTGGGGAATTTTTTCTCTTGAAGGTATCGGACATTCCCTTTTCCCCCGGGAGGGAAAAGGGGTAAACTCTGCTCGGGGGGGGAAGTAGTCCCGGGTTGCAGGTCATAGGGCAAAAAAGGGCCGGTGCGGGGGCCCGATTTTTCACCCTGTCTTTAAAGAAAACACATCGGAAAAGCCTGGTAAGGAGCGGGCAGACCGGGCGGGAACTTCGTGGGGCCCCTTTGAGGCAAAACCCGGAGGGGGGGGCAGAGGCGCCCGAAGGCATCGTGGGGGGCATGCCGGGCCCCAAACAAAGAATCTCGCCTGTGTTTTCCAGTTTAGGGTGGGGCATGCTCTTGTACCCGGGAAGGCCGAAGGATTTTTAAAGAAGAGGAATGGGGGCAGTACGAGTATTTTTCCCTTTTTCCCTGTTTGAAGCGCGCCAATCTCAAGGTGAGGGGGGGCATTTAGAAAACCCAAAAAGGCATCCTTGAGGCATTCGCCACTGACGAGGACACAACATGGGGGTTTCTGAAGGGGGGTACTTGAAGCGGGGACTGTGACCCCCCGGCCCTGGGTGATAAAAAATTACCAGCGGGGCCCCCAGTCCAGGGAAGGGGGGGTGGCCTGGAAGGTAATATCGGCGGGGAAATTCCCCAAAGAAATGGAAAAGGTCAGAAAGGGAGGGCCGCAATCACCCAGGGTTTCCCCTTTTGGGGAGCCCCAGGTGCGGGAGTTTCCGGGGGGGCACGGGCAGTCTTCCAATGAAGTGTCCCGGGAAACCCCCGCAGTAGAAACCAAATTTCCTCAGACGTCGCTGTGAGCGGTTTTTCCTGGGGCAGATTTTTGCCCTTTCCACCCGCATGGGTTTGTTTTTCTTTAAACCCTTGGCGGAGGGGAAAAGGGGGGGGCGTTTAAAGACAGGAAACTAAAACCGGGGTAGCTGGCGTGGTGGGGGAGGCTCGCGTTTGCAGGTGGGCTCTTTTTGGGCTTTCGGCAAAACGGATATCGATTTTTTTGGGTGGCAACCCAATCAAACCGTCATGTGAGGAAGGAGGGCTCGACCCGCGAGCTCGTCTTTAATGCGGGCCCCCAGAGGGCCTTGCCGAAAGTTTCCACCAGGGCTCCTTTTTTCCAGTCTAACCCCCGGGGGCTAAAAAGGGGGGAACCCGCACGGTTCTGTCCCAACCCTGGGGAGTCGCCCCGACGGAGACGAGCAAAAACCCCGCCCGGGAGAGAGGAGGTGCGACCCCAAATTCCTCAAAGGGGCAGTTCGGGAAAGCCCGGAGGAAAATTTGCCCGGTTGCCGTAGGGATCTCCTCGGTCCCCCAGTGGAGTGGCCCAAAGGGGAGCTTCGCCCGTTGGGGTAATTTAAAGAAGGCCCCTTTTGCCGTTCTGTAGGAAACTGATGTCCCCGCATTCGTTTTGGGTTGGGCATTTGGCTTTATGAAACCTCTGAAATTTTGGGGTCTCCTTCATTTTGCGAGGGGGGGGCGGCAGATGCAGAGAAGGTCCGGTGCAGGAGCAGGTAGCGCCAGGCCCGCAGGGCGAATGGGGGTGGGGGAGGGGGCAGCCGCCGAGGCGGAGGGTTTAAAAGAGCCGCAAAGGGTTCCCGCATCATGGCCGCGACCTGGTCGGGTCGCTGGCTCTGTTTGGGGGGCGGGCCCTCGTAAGTCCCCAAAATTAGGCCCGAGGTAAACCCCGGCGGAATCCTTTGGGCCCGTTGTACTGTAGGGGTTCCCATGGATTGCGGGGCCCCTTTCAAGCGATGTTTCTTAAGCCGCCAGGGGGAAAGGAAAAACTAAGTACCCCCCGGTTTTTTTACCAGAGCCGCCGCAAAGCGGGATGGATTTTCTGCGGGTGAGGGGTTCCAGGTTTGGTTAAACCCCCGAAGTGACTTTCTTGGGGGGGGCGGGGCCGGGGGACTGGTTTGGTTTCAGGGAAACGTAATCCGAAAACGGGGTCGGGGACAGGCGGGGGTCAGGGCAGGCGGGCAGAGGTTTTATGGTCGAGACGGGCAAGAAGGTCAGGGGCAGGGGGGCAAGAGGCAAGGGCAGTAAAAGTAGCAGAAGGACTGGTACAAGGGTAAGAAAACGGAATCTATGACACTCCCAAAAATCACTCTAAGTACACCCAAAAATCTGGGAACGAGTGCTGGGGGGGTATAAAAAATATAGGACCAGTGCCCGGAAAAAAGCCTTTTTCCCGGGGCAATGGCCCTTTAAATCTAACAAAAACCCTTGCGCGCGCACGCTTAAAGGGGGGGGGAAAGCGCCGCCGGGGGGGACGGACAGGGGGCGGGGTGCACTGGAGGGGGGGGCCCCGGTTTAAATGAGCCGGCGTGGTGGCGGTGTGGGGCCCGGGGGGACGCAGGCAGGGGAAACGGCCGCAGGGGCAGGGGGGGCCCGCGGCCCCCATACAACCCCAACCCCTTCCCGTGTTTGCCCCCATTTTTGGAACTTAGTTTTTTTCGCCAAAATTTTGGAAAAAAAAAGAAAAAATCATTAGAATAGCTTTTTAGTAAAATTAAAAAAATTTTTTTGTGATCTTGCTTGGTTTGGGCCACAGGTCCCGCAAAAACCTGTGGTTACTGGCTCTTTTCTGTTTTTTTTGGGGTAAGGGTGAGAGCAGCAAAAAAATACATTTCAAAATTTAATGTAGTTAAAAAATTTAAAATTTTTAAAAATCTGAACAACATCATCAGTGGGTTATTTTTTTGTAAAATTTTTTTGGGAAAATTTTCTATTTTTTTTTTAAATACAATTTTTAGGGTTTTTTTTTAAATTTTTTAGGGCAATTTTTTATTTTTTATATTAATTTTATATGATAACATTTTTATTAATGTTAAATTTAATTTTATATTCTTTGATAATTATATAAATTTTCTTTTTATTTTTTGGGGACGGTTGTTTAAAATTAAAAAATATTTGGGCATTTTTTTTCCTAACAAGAAAACTAGTTTTTCCCCCTTCCGGGGCCTTTCCCCAGGCTCAGGCAGATACATTTAAAAAGTTCTGCCCGTTTGGCAGTAATGCACCGAGTTTTGCCGAAACCCCATTAAAATTTTGTGTTAATTTTTATGTTGGTGCCAAACCTTTCCCCCCGAAAGCCCCCTCATGTTAGGCACATTAAAAAGTGTCAACTCTTACGAATAATGCGCCTAACACATTCGTTTGGCACATTACACATTGTAGCCGACTCACTTAACGCCAGAAAAGCTTGAAAAACCCGATCATACATGTCTCCCATAGTGCCTCATATCCTTATCTTTCTCTTTAACCCCTTATTGACCGCCCACTGACTTTTGGCGTCGGCTGGTGCAGGTCATTCGTCTGCAGTAACGTCTTTTGACATCGCTGCAGACATTGAGGTTTGTGGTGCCCGGCGCTGCAGCAGCGCTGTTTCCAGTGCAGCTCTTGCAAGCACCGGGGAGCGGGGGAAACCTCCGCTCCCTGATGCTTAACACTTTGATTGCTGCGGTTTTTGACCACAGGGTAATCAAAGGGCTTTCCCCTGCTTTGTCCGATGATCGGGACCTAGAGCAACATGTATGAACAGGCCTCACCAAAAGTCTGGTGTCTTTTCAGCCCAAAGACTAGCGCAGCCCTGTTCACTGTACTTTTAAACGGGTAAACTACAATACCAGGCGCATTACAAAGCGCCCGCGGCACTTTATAATGCGCCTGAGATCAGGGAGCATCCTGGAGGTGTGTCGCTACAACTTTACGAAGCTACACATTTATTGCTTCAGTACGGAAAATCCAGGCCTATTACTGCTGGAACAGGTAAATCACTTTACCTGAGCCTAAATTGTCATTTTTGCACTAGAATGCGCCTGATTTATGACCTACAGTAGACCGGGTTCATAGATTCAGGTGTATTCTCCACTACTTTTGTGCACAAAAAAAATGGCGCCTGGGTGCCAAAAATCATACGTGTCGCCCCTAGAGTGGCCCCAGGGCTATCTGTGTATCAAGCCAGCAATCAGGGCAGACTGTGTGCTGCCCCGATCTCTGCCTGTGTCAAACTGACACGTATTATAGTGTATTAGCATATATGAATATGCTAATACATTACTAAGTGAAGAAAAAAAGTAACACGGTTATCCTTTCATGGGATTTAAAAAAAAAAGGTAAAAAGCATAAAAAAAATGTAGAAAAAAATAAATAAAAAATAATAAAATCAAAACAAATATTTAATAAAAAATAATTGTGCATAGATTACATACAAAAAAAACCCCTACACATATTAGGTATCCACATGTCTGTAATAACCTGTATAATTAATCTAACAAGTTATGAATTGAGAAATGTTAATGGTGTAAACAATTTAAAAAAACAAAAATTTAAAAATAAATTTTACAATAATTTATAAGTGAACTTATACTATTCCCCCCAAAAGTACATCTTATCCCGAATGAAACGAGGCCTCATACAACTGCGTCATTGAAAAATTTAAAAAGTTACAACTGCTGAAATGCAACACGGCAAAAACTAAAAAAATGTGCTGGTCATTAACTAGTTTTCAGGCGTTCGGCTTAAGGAGTTAATATTATGCTTTAACTTTTACCAGGATGCAAATGATCCTTTTCAGTGCTTTCGACCCCTGGTCAATCCATGCAAACAGTAATTGTAATTTGAATAACTTCTCTCATTGAAATTTGATACATCATGAAAGTTATGTTTGAAGGCTGTGATCTTCTTATTCTTACTTTATATGTCGGGTATTTTTATTACATATCAACGATGTTTTCTGAAAAACCTTCTTCGAAAACATCCTCAATTAAAATGTATAGTGGAAAAAGCAAAAAAAAAAATTATGCCATCCTACAGTAGATATATGGTAGATGCTAGTTATAAACTATTTTGTATGGAATAACTATCTGTCTTAGAAATTTTTGAACTTTTTCATATTTTTCACGAATAAACAAGGATGGCATGGACAAAAATTGCTTACTTACGTAAAGCACAGTGGGCGACATGTATGAACGGGGCAGCACCAGATATCTGGCGTCTGTTCAGACCGATATCAGCGGGTTCATAAATCAGACGCATTCTAGACTAATGTTAGGGGCCTGAAATTTGGCATTAACACGCCATATTTCATACATGTCGCCCAATATGTCACAAGAAAACAATCTCTGAATCACATGGATAGGTAAAAGTATTAAAAAGTGAATCCAATATACCGTATATATTCGAGTATAAGCCGAGTTTTTCAGCACAAAAAATGTGCTGAAAAATCTCCCCTCGGCTTATACTCGAATCACTGTCTGCGCTCGGGCGCTGCGATGGCCCGTGCACCGACAGGGACGCTTCAGCTCTATGCGGCTCCTCAGGGAGCGCTTATAACTGAAGGCCGAGTGAGCGCACAGTGTCCGGGCGCTGCGCTGGCCCAGGCACTGTCCGCGATCCCTTCACCTATATGCGACTCCTCCGGAGCGCATATAAATGAAGGGATACCACTGCGGGGCACAGAGCGAGCGCTCCGTGCTCCGCAGTGGCCTCCGAGCGGCCGCAGACTGGCGGCTGTCCGGAGTTTCCGGCACAGGCAGCGTGTGTCATCACACTGCGTGCGCGGCCTGATGACGTCACCCGCCTGTGCCGAGAAGACCCGAGGAGCGCGCGGGAGTCTGGAGCAGCTGGGATCCAGGTAAGTGATTGTTTTTTTATTTTTTTAAACTGCCTATACCTGCCTACAGCTGCCTATACCTGCCTACAGCCGGCCCTATACCTGCCTACAGCTGCCTATACCTGCCCTATACCTGCCTACAGCCGGCCCTATACCTGCCCTATACCTGCCTACAGCTGCCTATACCTTCCCTATACCTGCCTACAGCTGCCTATACCTGCCCTATACCTGCCTACAGCTGCCTATACCTTCCCTATACCTGCCTACAGCTGCCTATACCTGCCTAGAGGCGGCCCTATACCTGCCCTATACCTGCATACAGCCGCCCCTATACCTGCCTACAGCTGCCTATACCTGCCCTATACCTGCCTACAGCTGCCTATACCTGCCTACAGCCGGCCCTATACCTGCCTACAGCTGCCTATACCTGCCTACACCTGCCTACAGCTGCCTATACCTGCCTACAGCCGGCCCTATACCTGCCCTATACCTGCCTACAGCCTACCCTATACCTGCCTATGGGGCCATATACCTGCCTATAATCTGCTTATGGGGGACATATAACTGCCTATTACATGCCTATGGGGCCATATACGTGCCTTTTGGAACATATACCTGCCTATACCTGCATATAGGGCCATATATCTGCCTATAATTGCCTATGGGGGACATTAAACTGCCTATGTAATTTTATTGGTATCCATTTTTATTTTTAAAATTTACCAGTAGCCCCTGCATTTTTTTACCCTAGGCTTATACTCGAGTCAATAAGTTTTCCCGTTTTTTGGGGCAAAAGTAGGTGACTCGGCTTATACTCGGGTCGGCTTATACTCGAGTATATACGATAAATTGCCATATGTCAGATTTGAAAAACGGAGATATGTCTTTTGGTCCAAATTTGGCTGCGTCCTGAAGAAGTTAAGTAAACAACCTTTATTTTTAAACCGGATAATGGACAGCATGACTGGCAATTTTCTTCAGCGCACAGTCTGCCATTTGTATGAACTACTAAAAAAAGACCCAAAACTATTGCTACTTAAAGATAAAATCATACAGCCAGACCAAACGCGACCACCACATTAGACTATCAGTTGTAAACAGGCACTCTACAAACATATATTACCGCCATACAGTCACCATATAGTGGTAGATAACCAGTATACACAGCCTCTGCAGACATATACCTGTATCAGCTGGAGTTGTGGATCCGCTGTACCACTGCAGGAGATGGTGTAAGCTGCACCAGGGAGCGGAGTCTAAGGGGCCGCTGGTTTTCACCAAAGCCCACCGCAAAGCGGGTTGGACTTGTTGCGGCAAGCGAACCCTCAGGTTGCTACCCCTGGAATGACTTGCTTGCAGTGGTGGCCGCGGTGAGGCGTGGTTCAGAATCGCTAGGCTGGTTCGAAGTTGAGAACAGGCAGGAAGATCAGGACAGGCGGCAAAGATTTGTGGTCAAGGGACAGAGGCAAAAAAGTACGGAACACGGAATAGCAATGGAACACTTATGAAAGGCTTTCTCTCTAGGCAACAAGGTACTATTGATCAGGCAATGAATGGTGAGCTGTCTCTTTAAATTTAACCGAGTCAGCGTGCACACGCCCGAGGGAGCAGAACGCACACGCTGGGAAGCCGTGACATCAGGAACGAGGCTGGGTGAGTATCCGCACATTGGGACAAAGCTGCGAGTGCGCCCGCGGCCTGACATGCGAGTTGTGGTGCCACTTGCAGCAGAGGCATGAGTGAGCCTGCGACCTGGAGCGAGGGTCGTGGGAGCACCCATGACAATACCACTGTCATACAGTGACCATATTGTGGTAGAATTTTTGCATGTAGATGCTCTGCAGAAATATAAGTGATTACACTAAAGTTAAATTTGGTAACTTACAGGAGACGTCTTTTCCGATTGGAGTCATTCACTTACCCTTCTAAATCCTAGACCACCATGATGACTTCTCCCGGCCATGACTCATTTCTGCAGAATTTACCACACAAACATTTTAGAATCCTCACTTTTCCAGCACATATACCTACCTACCTACTGGTTGGTTTATAGAACTCCCTTCCTAACGGGGGTTTATACAGGAAAGCATGGTGACGCCCTCTCCCCACAGCAACCCACTTTCCTACGATAAGAAAGCCAGGTGCCTGCTGTGGAGGATGGGGCGTTACCCATTGTTCCTTTTTAGGCGCCATTAGATAGGTTTATAGACCCCCTCTCAGTAGGTAGGTATATAGGTCTCCTCAGTAGGTAGGTATAAAGGTTATATGTTCCACAGTAGGTAGACATATAGATAATAATGTACCCCAGTCTGTAGATAGATAATAGGGCCTCCAGTATGTAGATCGGTAATAGGGTCCCCCAGTAGGTATATAGAAAATAGGGTCCCCCAGTCGGTATATAGATAATAGGGTCCCCCAGTCTGTAGACAGGTAATAGGGTGTCCCAGTATATAGATAGGTAATATGGCCTCTAGTATATGTGGATAGGTATTAGGTATCCCAGTATATATAAGTAGGTAATAGGGACCCCAGTATATGTAAGTAGGTAATAGGGCCCCCCCAGTATAGATATAGATAGGTATTAAGGCTCCCAGTAAAAACATTGATAGGTAATAGGGCCCCAAGTATAGATATAGGTACTTAATAGGCCACCAGTATAGATATAGTTAAGTGATGACGTTCTCATGTCACCTGTGCCGGATACTCCGGAGGACCACAAGACCTCTGTGGAGCAGGTGCACTCTCTGCTCCACGGAAGCCTTCAACTATATGTCTGTCCAGAGGACATACACACAGTTGAAGAGTTTCCATACTGTTTTGGCATAAAGAAAAATACAAGAAGAATACTTACCTCCTAGATACTCTTGTTCTGTCACCACATCGCCAATCCACAGGGGTCATGAGCCTAATTGGCTACACCTGTCACGTGAATGCTGAACATTCACAACTACAGCCAGGATCGCCAGGTTGGCAGCCGCGATGAGAAAAGGGTGTCCAGGAGGTAATCATTTTTCTAGTCTTCTAATTTTCATCATGCCCCGACTGACAGACTAGCATTTTGAACTGCCAGAACACCCCTTTATAAAGCCATAATTACTTTTACCATTCATTTGTACGTGTTACATAGTTTGATTGTAAGGCCAAAAAAAGACAGAGGTCCATCAAGTTCAGCCTATTGTGCTAGTGTTGATCCAAAGGACTGCAAAAAACCCCATGAGCTAGAAGCCAATTGTCTGCATTTTAGGGAAAAATTCCTTCCAGACTCCAATCTGGCAATCAGAATAAATCCCCGGATCAACGATCCTACTCCAGAATCCTAGTCACTATAACTTGTTATACTATTACGCTCTGTTACGAAATGCATTCAGACCCTTTTTGATCTCTGTTAGTGAATTTACCATGACAAGTTCCTCTGGCAGAGAATTCCACAGTGTCACTGCTCCTACAGAAAAGAGAGATCTCTACATTGACTTTTAATATATTTAAACATATTATTATGTTCCGCCAAAACCATGTTTTCTCTAAACTAAATAACCCTAATGTTGCTAATCTTTCTGGGTATTGCAGTCCACCCAGTCCTTTTATTATTTTCGTTGTCCGCCTTTGAACCTGTTCAAGCTCTACAATGCTTTTCCTGTACACAATATTCCACGTGTGGTCTAACCAGTGACTTGTATAATGGGAGAATAATGTTCTCATCATGTGCATCTATGCCCCTTGTAATACACCCCATAATTTTGTCTGCTGCATGACACTGGTTGCTACAAATAGGTTTACTGTCCACCAGGGCTCCCAAGTCCTTCACCATGTAACAAGTAATCATGAGATTTATTTTTCTTCCTCATGTGCATAACCTTGCATTTATCTGTGTTAAACCTCATCTGCCATTTCTCTGCCCAGGCCTCCAACTTATCCAGATCCCTTTTTAATAAAACACTATTCTCTGTTGCGTTGATTACTTTACAGAGCTTAGTATTATCTGCAAAGCAGGGGCGTTGCTAGGGTCCTAAAACATCTGGGGCACGGGCCCTCTGTGTTACATTTTGCTCAGTATGGCGGGGTTCACATAGTATTTTTCACTCCACATCGTGAGCTGCGGCATGGATTTTTACAGATAAAAAAGTAGGTTTCTGTCACTAATTTTCCACAAATTTCACAAACATCCAGTCCATCATCTCAGCAATCACTGTACAAGGAAAGCCAGCACTGACAAAATTGACTTGTTAAAGCCACTCATTTATGTACAATAGTGTAATACCTCTAAATAATATGGTCACCAGATAATACACCTATACATGGAACATATATACCACACATATTACCATCATACTGTTACTATAACAATACCATAAATACCAAGAACATCAATACCAATTCTAAGGACCAAATAATACTGCCAGACCATGAGCACATGCGAGCACCACATAGTGACTACCAGTTGTACACAGGCTCTACAGACATAAAAGTGATTATAGTGTAGTTACAGGCAGTGACTCACAGGTGATGTCTTTTCTGATTGGAGTGGTCATCTTCTCCTTGTTTTTTTCCTTTCGACCTGGACCGCCATGATGACTTCTCCCGGAGAAGTCTGTGCAGAATTTACCAGACACACATCTTAGAATCTTCACTTTTCCAGCAGCTCCTTGCCCGTTCCCTATTTCTATACAGTCATAATTTTTGTAGTGTTTATATTAAATATGTTTATAGGCTCCCCCGTAAGGAGGTAGGTATACAAGTCCCCTCCTTAGTTAGGTAGCTGCTTATAATGCCCCTCCTTTAGTAGCTGTATATAATGTCCCTCCGTAGATAGGTAACTGTATATATTGCCCTTAAGTTAGGTTTCTGTAAATAATGCCTCTCAGTTAGGTAATTGTATATATTGCTTCTCAGTTAGGTAGATATATATAATGCCCCCAGGTAGAAGTATATATTGCCCCCAGGTAGAAGTATATATTGCCCCCAGGTAGAAGTATATATTGCCCCTTAGGTAGAAGTATATATTGCCCCTTAGGTAGAAGTATATATTGCCCCCAGGTAGAAGTATATATTGCCCCCAGGTAGAAGTATATATTGCCCCTTAGGTAGTAGTATATATTGCCCCCAGGTAGAAGTATATATTGCCCCCAGGTAGAAGTATATATTGCCCCCAGGTAGAAGTATATATTGCCCCCAGGTAGAAGTATATATTGCCCCCAGGTAGTAGTATATATTGCCCCCAGGTAGAAGTATATATTGCCCCCAGGTAGATGTAAATATTGCCCCTTAGGTAGTAGTATATATTGCCCCCAGGTAGATGTAAATATTGCCCCTTAGGTAGTAGTATATATTGCCCCCAGGTAGATGTAAATATTGCCCCCAGGTAGAAGTATATATTGCCCCCAGGTAGAAGTATATATTGCCCCCAGGTAGATGTAAATATTGCCCCCAGGTAGATGTATATATTGCCCCCAGGTAGTAGTATATATTGCCCCCAGGTAGAAGTATATATTGCCCCCAGGTAGATGTATATATTGCACCCAGGTAGAAGTAATATATGGCCCCACGGTAGAAGTATATATTGCCCCCAGGTAGATGTATATATTGCCCCCAGGTATTTGTATATATTGCCCCCAGGTAGAAGTATATATTGCCCCCAGGTAGTAGTATATATTGCCCCCAGGTAGAAGTATATATTGCCCCCAGGTAGAAGTATATATTGCCCCCAGGTAGATGTATATATTGCCCCCAGGTAGATGTATATATTGCCCCTTAGGTAGTAGTATATATTGCCCCCAGGTAGAAGTATATATTGCCCCCAGGTAGATGTAAATATTGCCCCTTAGGTAGTAGTATATATCCACAGTTATACTGATCAGCTCTATGGGTCAGATATACACTGCTGACCCATGATTGAGCTGATCACTATAACTGTAGTCTGTCAGCCCTGTGGGTCAGGGTGATCCACAGAGCTGACAGTTACAGGACAGGTAAATAATATGGGCCCCCCCAGACATGGCAGTGTCATTTATACCCAGCTTTGACCCTGCCTAACTATAAATACCTTGTAAAGCTGTCAGCTTCTCTGCGCGGGCTCTCGCAGGCTGGAGGAGGAGGAGCTGCCGCCCGAGTCTCCCAGGCTGGAGGAGGAGGAGTAGCCGACACCCGGGACTCGCAGGGTGGAGGAGGAGCCGACAGCTGGGGCTCTCGGGATGGAGGAGGAGGAGCCGATGCCCAGGTCTGGCAGGCTGGAGGAGGAGGAGCCGACATCCAGGACTCACTGCAGCCTTGCTTCTCCTCCTCTTCTACAGACAGCCCCAGCACACAGCCATCTGCATAGGAGGCACGATGCGCTCTTCCTGACCCTGCGCTGTGCGCAGCGTACAGGAAGCCCCGGCGGCGGCGGCGCACAATGAATACAGTGGTCGTCCGCGCCGCATCGTTGGTTCTCATAGAGAACAACAATGCGGCGCCGCGTTACTGTACTGAATGAGGGTTGGCTGGGAATGAAAGACTCGGGGCAGCAGGCAATATATCCGGGGCACGAGCCCCGAATATATCTGCCTAGCGACGCCCCTGCTGCAAAGATTGATATTCTACTGAGCAATCCATGTTTAATATCATTATTGAAAATATTAAAGAGGATAGGGCCCAATACTGAACCCTGTAGTACCCCACTAGTAACAGGGATCCAGTCTGAATATGTACCATTAATCCCCACCCTTTGTTTTCTATCACTGAGCCAGTTGCTTATCCACTTGCAAGCATTTTCCCCCAGTGCAAATATTCTCAATTTACTTACCAAACTTTTATGTGGCACTGTATCAAAGTTTTAGAAAAATCTAGATATATAACATCCTCACCTTTATCCAGTCTAAAAGTTATCTCCTCATAGAAGCCAATGAGATTAGTTTGACATGCTGGAATAGCGTTTCCTTTTTTTTTTTAAGTGAGATATTCCAGTAAAGCATCTCTTAGAAAACCTTCAAACATTTTAAATACAACAGAGGTTAAACTTACCGGCCTATATTTTCCTGGATCACTTTTTGACCCATTTTTGATTATTGGCACCACATTTGCTATGCGCAAATCCTTTGGGACATACCCCGTTATTATACAGTCCACAAATATTAAGAATAGGGGCCTATCTATGACATTACTTAACCCCCATAGCACACGGGGGTGAATACCATCAGGACCTGGTGATTTGTCTATTTTAATCTTCTTAAGTCGGAGCTTAATTTCTTCCTGGATTAGACAAGAAACATTTAAGGTAGAGTTTACGTCATCCCTCTGTTTATCAACAGGAAGGTCATCCTCCTCGGTAAATACAGTGGAGAAACAATTGTTTAATAAGTTTGTTTTCTCATCATCTCCCTCCACAATACTTCCCTCACTACTTTTTAAAGGGACAACATTTTCAATTTTAATCTTTTTACTGGTGCATCTCAAAAAATTTGAATATCACTGAAAAGATAATTGATATCAATAGTTTAAGGCAAATGAAACCCATATATTGTATAAACTCATTACAGTATGAATTCCAAGGTTTAATATTATTATTATAATTATTATTATTTATTTTAAAGCGCCATTGATTCCATGGCGCTGTACATTCAAGGAGGGTTACATACATAACATGTCAAACAAGTACAATGGTAACGATGAATGACTTACAACTGGCATAACAGAGGGAGAGAGGATCCTGCCCGCGAGGGATTACAATCTACAAAGGGGAGGAGAGAGACAGGAGGTGGGGGGCAGGCATGTTTGTGGGGTAGTACAGTGGCCGCAGGGTTACTGTAGGTTATAGGCAATCCTGAAGAAATGGGTTTTCAGGTTGCTTTTGAACCTGATCATGGTGGAGGAGAGTCTGATGTGTTGGGGCAGTAAGTTCCAGAGTGTGGGGGAAGCACGAGAGTAGTCTTGGAGACAGTTATGTGAGGAGCTGATAAGGGGAGAGCAGAGAAGAAGGTCCTGTGAGGCGCGCAGATTGCGTGAGAGGAGATATCTGGAGATTAAGGCAGAGATGTATGGAGGGGAGAGGTTATGGAGAGCCTTGTAGGTCCTGGTCATGGTCAATATAATACATTTGTGAGCCCTATAATAAATAAAAAGATCCTAAAGAACACTTTATATTTTCACTGATATTCTAATTTTTGGAGATGCACTAGTATATAGTTAAAAAAAATATTTTGGGGTTAGTTTTACTTTCTATGGCAATATGTCTTTCTGTCTCCAGCTTTGCTGTCTTTATCATTATTTTACATATTTTATTTTTCTCCTATTTATTGCCTCCTTTATATCTCTGTTAATTCCCATTGGGTTTTTCCTGTTACTAATTATTTTGTTACCATAAGGTATGTACAGTGGGCGCATAAGATGTTTTTCAAGCATGTCCCATTTATTATCTGTTCTGTTATTTGTATACACCTCGTCCCAGTCAATGCGGTTTAGAGCCTCTCTAAGCAGATTAAAATTGGCCTTCCTGAAATTCAGTGTTTTTGTGGCTTCTCGATAAAATCCTCTATTGAAAGATAAATGGAAATTTATTATATTGTGGTCACTATTTCCTAGGTGCCCCCCAACCTGAACCTTTGTTACTCTATCAGGTCTATTAGTCAATATTGAGTCTAGAAGGGCCTTTCCTCTAGTCTGCTCTTGTACCAGTTGGGAAAGGTAATTATCTTTAGTTATTGACAAAAACCTGTTTGTATTAAGAGAGCCACAGGTTTCAGTTTTCCAATTTATGTCTGGGTGGTTAAAGTCATCCATGAAAACAACCTCATTCTCATTCGCAGCCTCATCTATTTGCCTGAGGAGTACATATTCTATGGGTTCTGTTATATTTGGTGGCATATAGCAGACCCCTAGTAGAATCTAATTATTGCTATGACCCCCATGTATATCTACACTCCACATACTCATTTCCTGTATCTATGTCTTTCCGCAGTGTTGGCTTCAGACAGTATTTAACATAGAGAAATACAACTCCCCTTTCCGGTGTTTACGGTCTCTTCTAAACAAACTGTAACCCTGCAAGTTATTTGCCCAGTCATAGGTCTTCTCCAGCCATGTCTCAGTTATCCCCACTGTATCATATTTTTCTTCAGCAATAAATAATTCTAGTTCATTCATTTTATTGGTGAGACTCCTAGCATTGGTCAGCAAGCAAATTAGGGATTGTTCGGTTTTCATTCTTTTAACCCAGTCCTTTTTTAACTGTTGCTACACTCCCTCCCTCCACTCCACCCCCTGATTTATAACTAATTCCAACTCTATCTACACTATCTTGCACGCTGTATGTGTAGTTGCCCTTCCCAAGTCCCTAGTTTACATATTCCTCCAACTTCCTCCCCATTTAGGTGCAGCCCGTCCCTAGCATATAGTCAGTAGTAGTGTTGAGCGATTATAATCGACAAAGTTGAAATCGGCACACTTTTTAGGTTGATCGGAATTTTCCGATCATGCGATAATTTAGGTGACAGCGCTTCCTGTCATTTTGGCGGCCAGCAAATCAGCTTAGAGAATAGAGCAGGGTGAGCTGGGTGTGCGATGTCATGACTGTGATGTGTATGGTTGTGATTGGCTGGAAAAATCACATGACCTAGTTTTACATAGAACAGCCCTTCCTGTTCAGCATCAGTTTGTCTCTGTGTCTCATAAGAGCAGGACGTGTAGTCAGCTTTCTCCTCAATATAGCTCAGCGACACAGTTCTCTTTGTTCACATAGACAACTATGCTTTTAGCTGTGAACATTAGAACATAGGTAGATTCCAGAATTTTAGTTTTTAGTTAGTTAGGCTGAGACTTTGAAAGAAGCATCTAGCGCTGTACAGCCGCGGGGGAGAGGTAGGGGGGTGCGGGCGAAAACAGGCAGACAGACAGGCAGGCTTTTGAAAGGAGAGTGTATATTGTGCAGTCCAGACTGCTTTGACCCTGCATTGAAATGGCTTTTTATTACCAGTTTTTGGTGAACTAGTACCTTGTTTTTTTGCAGCCTGTAAATTATATTGGGATACAGAACTTTTCTAGTAACTGCAGGTGTATTTGATAGGTGCAAAACCCACCTTTTATTATCCGTACACGATTTAATTAGTTTTTTTTTTCACTTTTGTGCAGCCCAGTTTTGTTCAAAGACCCACTTTTTACTTACAATAGGATACAGAACTCTTCTAGTCACCGCAGGTGTATTTCATAGGTGCAAAAACTACCTATTATTTTCAGTACACAATTTAATTACGTGTTTTTCACTTTGGCGCAGCCCAGTTTTGTTGAAAGACCCATCTTGTACTTATATTACCATACAAAAACTTGCTAGTAATTGCTGTTTTGTTCAAAGACCCACTTTGTACTTACAATTGGATACAGAACTTTTCTAGTCACCGCAGGTGTATTTCATAGGTGCAAAAACCACCTTTTATTATCCGTACACAATTTAATTAGGTTTTTTTCACTTTGGCGCAGCCCAGTTTTGTTCAAAGACCCACTTTGTACTTACAATAGGATACAGAACTTTTCTAGTCACCGCAGGTGTATTTCATAGGTGCAAAAACCACCTATTATTATCAGTACACAATTTAATTAGGTTTTTTTCACTTTGGCGCAGCCCAGTTTTGTTGAAAGACCCATCTTGTACTTATATTACCAGTTTTGTTCAAAGACCCACTTTGTACTTACAATAGGATACAGAACTTTTCTAGTCACCGCAGGTGTATTTCATAGGTGCAAAAACCACCTTTTAATATCCATACACAATTAAATTAGTTTTTTTTAACTTTGGCGCAGCCCAGTTCTGTTCAAAGACCCACTTTGTACTTACAATAGGATACAGAACTTTTCTAGTCACCGCAGGTGTATTTCATAGGTGCAAAAACCACCTATTATTATCAGTACACAATTTAATTACGTGTTTTTCACTTTGGCGCAGCCCAGTTTTGTTGAAAGACCCATCTTGTACTTACAAAAATTTGCTAGTAATTGCTGTTGTATTTCATAGGTGCAAAAACCTCTCAAGCCTGGGCCTTTTTCGAGCAAGCCTCTGATTCACCCAGCGATGTCATATGCCGCCTTTGCTGTAAACGCATCAGTAGAGGCAAGAATCTTAGGTGTTTAACCACCACCAACATGCCTAGTCACATGCAGCGAATGCATGAGTTGAAATGGAGGCAACACTTGGCTAAAAAAGGCCACACCGATGCCGGGCTTCCAACCACTGTCACACCCTCTGTCTCCGCCACCACCAAGCATTCCTCAGCTGCCCATGTCTCTCAGAGTCATGATCAGGGATCAGCCTCCGCTTCCGCCTCCACCGTCGCCCGAGAACCACCAGCATTATCAGAGACCCATCCTACCCATTCTCCTTCCACCAGTTTGACGACCTGCATGCCGTACAGCGGCTAGTCTAGACCACCTTCTGTCTACCAGGTTTGGGAGCAGAAAAACATTTTCAACCCAAACCATCCCAAAGCCAAAAGCCTGAATGTCGGCATTGCCAGGCGTGTGGCCGTGGGAATGTTGCCTGTCCGTCGGGGGGACCCAGATGGGTTTCCGCCACATCAGGGCCCCCTTGCCTGCCCCTAATACCAGATGCCGAGCAGGCATTTCTTTGCCAGAAAAGCCGTCCCTGCCCTGGCCAGCAACGTGTCATCTAAAATTTCAAGCGCGTTGTCTGCATCTGTTTCTGGAAAAGTCCATCTGACCACCAACACATGGACTAGTAATCACGGCTAAGGCCGCTAAAATCTCTGTGACAGCTCACTGGGTGAGCTGGGGGGAAATGTCTCTGGTGGTGACGGTGGCTCTCAGGCTCAGCCCCACCTCTTTAAAAAACCGCAGGGATGGTGCAGGTTCTTTCCCCCAAGGGTCCTCTGGGGGCATCACGTGCCCAGAAAAACCCAGGCCTTTGTTGAAATTAATCTGTCGTGGAGACCATCCACACTCAGGTCAGAGCTGTGGATTGCTCTTCGCTACGAGACCGAGCGCTGGCGGGGTGACACGAACCTTGTGCCAGGAAGGTGGGGGTGCGATAACGGTCCCAAATCTGCTGGCCGCCCTTAAGATCGGTAGGCTGGAGCAAAACCCTTGCCTGGGACATGTCATGAACCTTGTCGTTCAGAAATTTCTAAAGCGCTTTCCGGGTCAGGACTGCCTGCTGAGGAAGGCTCGAGGTCTGAGTTCGCACTTCCGCCATTCGCACCCTGCTTCGTCCCGCCTGTCTGCGTTGCGGCGTCAGCTCGGCCTCCCCGTCAACCGTCTCAATTGTTGACCGTGGCAACACGCTTGAATTCCACCCCCCACATGCCCAGCGATTGTGGCAGCAAACGCAATGCCATTAAAGCATACGAAGTGACACATTTCCTGACAAGCAGCGGTGCGGACCTCGAGGTGTTGAGCCTCCGAGAGTGGAGGCAGGTGAAAGAGCTCTGCACCATCCTTGCCAGTTTTTGAAGAAGCCACCAAATGGTCATGCGGGCAATGCCCCCTTGTCAGCATGACCATTGTGGTTATCTCAGTTCTGGGAAAGTTTTGTTGGACACTCTGAAACAGCAGTTCCCGCCAGCGACGGAGGAGAGACGGACAACAGATGCGGACAAAAGGAGCCTTTCTCTCCGTCAAATCCACAAGGCCCGATAGTTTCACAATTTTATCGGTCTTCATTAGGCATGGGTTTAGGGGCCCAAAGGGGTAGTGCAAGGCGCGCCTCAGCTCTCAGGGTGCATTATCTGAGGCAATCAGGGCTGTGTTAAGCTGTGCCGAGGAAGCGAGGAGGAGGAGGTATTCCTGGACACCGACGTTACCGACGCCTTGCCTTGGAAAGAGGTTGGCGTGAATTTAGGTGGAGGAGGAAGATGAGGAAGATCAGTTTGCTAGTGCCCCTCGACCCAGAGCTTGGGGAAATCAAGGCCCCATCTCCCATGAGTGCTTGGTGCCCCCTTTTTTTTTTTTCCTCAAACAACCCTCCATTAAGGCCTCAAACCTGAACAACGTTACTGGGGTGGCCACCCCTCCTCGACCCCCGGTACAAAGAAAAACTCAGCACTTTCCTTCCCTCCACCCAAAAAGATAAAATGAATGGAACCCCGCGATTGATCAACTGGAGACATTTGTTCCCTGGCCCGGTTTTCAAATGTCACGGGGGAACAATCAGCAACGTGACGCATAGAGTGCCAAGCACCCGTAGGGAGCAGCAAAAGCGCAAGTGGCAGAAAGCCTAAGGGGTGCCCTTTTGCAACTTTATTTACCACCTCACCAAGCAGAAATGCAGGGCACACATACAACACAGAGACCGGGTTAAGATCATGGTGCACGACTATTGCTCTCAACACCAATTTTTTTTGGGTGTGTTAAACCCAATAGACTTCTGGGGCCAAAAAGGATGAATGGGGGGCCCAGCTCACTCCCGCCCTGAGGTGTTGTCCTGCCCAGCACCAGCGTCATATCGAGCGGACCTTTGACGCGGGAGGATCATTACAGACAAAGCATCCGCTTTCCCAGATAATGGGATCTTTGGGGCTTTCATCAAGATTAATAGGCCCTGGATCCTGTGATGTTGTGGCCCAATTGCGAGGTCACCGATTTGTTCCGGGTTTCTTCACATTCACTTCCCCAAAAGAAATGGTTTCATAGTTTCATAGTTTGTAAGGCCGAAAAAAGACGAGACATCCATCCAGTTCAGCCTGTTGTGCTAAGGTGTTGATCCAGAGGAAGGCAAAAAACCCCAATGAGGTAGAAGCCAATTGTCCTCATTTTAGGGAAAAAATTCCTTCCTGACTCCAATCTGGCAATCGGAAAAAATCCCTGGATCAATGACCACCCTCCAGAATCCTAGACACTATAACCGATTATATTATTACGCTCCAGAAATGCATCCAAACCCTTTTTGAACTCTGTCAGTGAATTCACCATGACAATTTCCTCTGGCAGAGAGTTCCACAGTCTCACTGCTCTTACAGTAAAGAATCCCTTTCCATGTTTATGTAGAAACTTTCGTTCCTCAAGACGTAGAGGCTGCCCCCTTGTTCTAGATACAGCCCTGGGTATAAATAAATCTTGGGAGAGATCTCTATATTGACCTTTGATGTATTTAAACATATTTATTATGTCCCCCCGAAGCCGTATTTTCTCTAAACTAAATAACCCCAATCTTGATAATCTTTCTGGGTATTGTAGTCCACCCAGTCCTTTTATTATTTTTGTTGCCCGCCTTTGTACCTGTTCAAGCTCTAAAATGTCTTTCCTTTGCACTGGTAGCCAAAACTGTACACAATATTCCATGTGTGGTCTAACCAGTGACTTGTATAATGGGAGAATAATGTTCTCATCATGTGCCTCATCAAGGGGTGCCCCTTTTAATGCACCCCATGATCCTATTTGCCTTGGCAGCTGCTGTCTGACACTGGCTGCTATAATTAAGTTTACTGTCCACCAGGATTCCCAAGTAATTCTCCATGTCACTTTTACCCAGCCTTTTTCCATTTAACATGTAGTCATGTAATGGATTTTTTCTCCCCATGTGCATAACCTTGCATTTATCTGTGTTAAACCTCATCAGCCATTTCCCTGCCCAGGCCTCCAACTTATCCAGATCCCTTTGTAATAACACATTATCCTCTATTGTATTGATTACTTTACAGAGCTTAGTATCGTCTGCAAAGATCGATATTCTACTGTGTAATCCCTGTGTAAGATCATTAATGAAAATGTTGAAGAGGATAGGGCCCAATACTGACCCTTGTGGTACCCCACTAGTAACAGCAATCCAGTCTGAGTATGTACCGTTAATTACTACCCTTTGTTTTCTATCAGTGAGCCAGTTGCTTACCCACTTGCACACATTTTCCCCCAGTCCAAGCATTCTCATTTTATTTACCAACCTTTTATGTGGCACCGTATCAAATGCTTTAGAAAAATCTAGATATATGACATCCAGTGCCTCACCCCGATCCAGTCTAGCACTGACTTCCTCATAGAAGCTGATGAGATTAGTCTGACAGGACCGATCCTTCATAAACCCATATGGTCCTCTTGAAAACTTTTTTTTTTTTAATGATCATTTCTTACTGCAATTTTTATTCTCAGTTCCCAAAAGTTCATTTTGCTGGTTTTGCGGTGATGAGACTGTAAAAGACACCAAGATTTCATGACAAAACCGTATTCCATTTACTCACTTTATCTTTAGAATTTTTCGCATTGTCAATGGTTTTGGGGTCATGTTGCTTAGAGATACAGCTATAATTATGGTCCTTTGGAACAGAAATGTGGCTTCTAAGTGGCAATTCTCCCTCACAATTTTTAACAGTGGCTGAGAAGTCATTTTTATAATTTTTTGGGGTCATGTTGCTGTGAGATACAGCTATTATCATGGTCCTTTGGAACAGAAATGTGGCTTCTGAGTGGCATTTCTCCCTCACAATTTTTAACAGTGGCTGAGAAGTCATTTTTATAATTTTTTGGGTCATGCTTCTTTGAAATGCAGCTATACTACAGGTCCTATTGTAAAAAAATGTGGTTTCTACCAGACATTTGTTCTTCACAATTGTCAAGATTGGCTCAAGGGTCATGTTCTGAATTTTTGGAGGCATGTTGCTGTGAAATGCAGCTATACTACAGGTCCTATTGTAAAAAATGTGGTTTCTACCAGACATATGTTCCTCACAATTGTCAAGAGTGGCTCAAGGGTCATGTTTTGAATTTTGGGGGCATGTTGCTGTGAAATGCAGCTATACTACAGGTCCTATTGTATAAAATGTGGTTTCTGCCAGACATTTGTTCTTCACAATTGACAAGAGTGGCTAAAGGGTCATGTTTTGAATTTTTGGGGGCATGTTGCTGTTAAATGCAGCTATACTACTGGTCCTATTGTAAAAAATGTGGTTTCTAACAGACATTTGTTCTTCACAATTGTCAAGAGTGGTTCAAGGGTGATGGTGCTGTCAGAAACAGGAATAGGTAGGACACTGTTAATGGACACAGATTTCAAAATGACTTGTTTTTGCTAGATCTTTAACATAGCTAGCAATCCCTGTAGTGAGACAATCCATTTAATACAATTAAAAAAAAGAGAGAAACGAAAACGTGGTGGGATTCCATCCTATTTTAAAAATGTGTTTTCTAGAATTAAACTACTAAAAAACTTGCATGTACAAAATAGCTGATACAAATATTCCTCTGAATTGTAGAAGGGAGGTACAGGAAGACTTGAACAGATGTAGGTTACCCAGGACAGGTATAGTTAATGTCCAGTTCAACTAAAATGGTGGTTGAAAGACTCTTTTTTCTGGCACTTTTTAATCTGTGGGTCATGCAGGTTTGAGGGTCAAGCTGTGGTACAGTACATGTATAGTCAATGTTTAGTTCAACTAAAATGGTGGTTGAAAAAATCCTTTTTCCGGCACTTTTTAATCTGTGGGTCATACAGGTTTGAGGGTCATGCTGCGGTACAGGACATGTATAGTCAATGTCCAGTTCAACTAAAATGGTGGTTGAAAGACTCCTTTTTCCGGCACTTTTTAAATCTGGGGGTCATGCAGGTTTGGGGCTCATGCTGTGGCCCAGGACAGGGATAGTCTATGTCCAGTGAAACTAAAATGGTGGTTGAAAGACTCCTTTTTCCGGCACTTTTTAATCTGTGGGTCAGACAGGTTTAATGGTCATACTGTGGTACAGGACAGGTATAGTCAATGTCCAGTTCAACTAAAATGGTGGTTGAAAGACTCCTTTTTCCGGCACTTTTTAATCTGTGGGTCAGACAGGTTTGAGGGTCATGCTGTGTTCCAGGACAGGATAGACAATGTCCAGTTCAACTAAAATGATGGTTCAAATAATACTGCCTTCTGGCACTTTTTAATTTGTGGGTCATGCAGGTTTAAGGGTCATGCTGTGGTACAAGACAGGGATAGTGAATGGTCTGTGACTTTTTTTCTGTGACTTTTATAACATAAGTGTGTTGCCTAAGATGTAGCACATATGCATTTTACTGTTGTGGATGTTAATTCCAGCTTCTCCAGCCCTGTTTGGGTGTAAGAATGAAGGTGTTGTTCCTCTCCCATAGACTTTAATGGTCATCGGCGATAATCTATTATCGACTATCAGAAATCGTCTTGATAATTGACGATATCGACTATCGACCCGATGACGATAGTCGACGTAATCGCACATCACTAGTGAGTAGCCAAGACAGAAGTCAGCCCAGTTCTTCAAAAACCCAAATACAAGAACATGTCATATATGTAGTGGCAGCAAGAACATCCAAACGGGAAACATGAAGGTTCAGCTGGCATGGCCGTAGTTATAGGGGTTGCAGTGGTAGCCAGGGCTGCCAACAGTCATCTATTAATCATTTCAGGGCCCCATGCAGTTAAATCAAAATGGCCCCAGACCCATTATTTGTTCCTATTTTTTCACATATCACTGGACCCCTTTTTGATTAGGGCCCCCGACACCTGTGCCAGTTACCATGTTCCATTTCCAATAACGTCTGCTTAAGTGTCAAAGGGGCTTTTGGGACACCTCAGGATGCAGATCCCCGTAGCGACTGCTACCACTGCACCCCCTATAACTACGCCCCTGCCAACTGAACCTCCATCTTCTCCGGTGGGATGTTCTTGCTGCCAGCACATATATCTCATGTACAAAGCTTGCAAGCAGAGGCATAACTTGAATTTCTTAGGCCCTGATACAAATAGTAAAATGGGGCTCCTGACAGTTACCATGTGCCACAACCTCAAACAGTCACACTCCAAACTCCACTATGGTGAAGATCAAAGAGCTGTCGAAGGACACCAGAAACAAAATTGTAGCCCTGCACCAGGCTGGGAAGACTGAATCTGCAATAGGCAAGCAGCTTGGTGTGAAGAAATCAACTGTGGGAGCAATAATTAGAAAATGTAAGACATACAAGACACTGATAATCTCACTCGATCTGGGGCTCCACGCAAGATATCACCCCTTGGAGTCAAAATAATCACAAGAACGGTGAGCAAAACTCCCAGAACCATTTGGGGGGACCTAGTGAATGATCTGCAGAGAGCTGGGACCAACGTAACAAAGGCTACCATCAGTAACACACTACGTTGCCAGGGACTCAGATCCTGCAGTGCCAGATTTGTCCCCCTGCTTAAACCAGTACATGTCTGGGCTCATCTGAAGTTTGCTAGAGAGCATTTGGATGATCCAGAAGAGAACTGGGAGAATGTCATATGGTCAGATGAAACCAAAATAGAACTGTTTGGTAGAAAAAGAAATAGATTTATTTCTATAGGACATTTACTAACGGTGTGTTCTACATTAGCATGACCCCCAAATCATCAAAAATGACCTTTTTGACACTCAATAAAATTTTCAAGAAGAAATTAGTATTTGAAATAAGATTTTTTTTATCAATAGGACATTTAATAACGGTGTCTTCTACAGTAGCATGACCACCAAACCATCAAAAATGTCCTTTTTTGTCACGCAATAAAATTTTAAAGACAAAATTAGGATTTGAAATAACATTTCTTCCTAGAAGGACATTTGATAACAGTGTCTTCTGCAGTAGCTGGACCCCAAAAACAGCAAAAATGACCTTTCAGGCACTCAATAAAATTTTCAAGACGAAATTAGGATTTGAAATAACATTTCTTCCTAGAAGGAAATTTGTTAACGGTGATTTCTGCAGTAGCTGAATTCCCAAAACAGCAGAAATAAACTTTTGGGCACTCAGAATAAAGACGGGAAAGATGCAGCCAGCATCTGTGTCTGCCTCCTCCTCCATCACTGCTGGGACCTGCTGCCGCAGAGTGTCTAACACATGTTCCAGTAAAAAAAATGACCACAGTGGTCATGCTGACAATGCCATCGTCCTGACTGACCATTTTGGTGGCATCTTCAAAACTGTCAAGGATGTTGCAGAGATCCTTCACCTGCCTCCACTCTCTATGGGTCAAAAACACCCCGAGGACCGCACCACTGCTCGTCAGGCCATGCAACACTTCATACTGCATAATGGCATTATGCTGATGCCACAATCGCTGGAGCATGTGGAGGGTGGAATTCCAGCGTGTTGCCACATCACATATCAGACGGTTGATGGGGAGGCCCTGATGATGCTGCAAAAATGCCAGTCGTGCCAAAGCAGGGTGCGAAGACCAGAAGTGTGAGCTAAGACCTTGAGCCTTCCTCAGCAGACAATCAAGATCCAATTAGCGCTTGAGAAATTTCTGCACAACCAGGTTCATGATGTGTGCCAGGCAGGGGATGTGCGTAAGTCTACCGATCCTAAGGGCAGCAAGGAGATTTCTCCGTTGTCACACACCACCTTGCCTGGCACCAGGTTCTTAGCCTCTAGTCACTGATTGGTCTGAGTGCACAGAGCCGTCCACAGCTCTTGACCTGTGTGTTAACGGTCTCCAAGACAAATTAATTTGAGAACAGCCTGGTTTCTCTTGGCACATGATGCGACCTGACGAGGATGGGGATCTGGACTCTGCACCATCCCAACAGTGTGGAAGAGTGTCCACCGAGCCTGAGACCCATCATCACCAGAGGCACTGTCATCCACCCAACTCACCCAGTGAGCAGCCAGTGAGATGTAACGCCCTTGACCATGCTTACTAGTCCATGTGTCTATAGTGAGATGGACTTTGGTGGACACAGATGCAGTCAACGCTCTGGAGATCTTTTATGCAACTGCGGGCCAGGGCAGGGACAGCTTTTCTGGCAAAGAAATGCCTGCTCAGCATCTGATATTGGGGGCATGTCAAGGCCATGACATGGCGGAACCCATCTGTGTTTACCAGGCGGAAAGGCAACATTTCCGAGGCCAACAGTATGGCAATGCCAACATTCAGGCTTTTGGCTTTGGAATGGTTGGGGTGAAAGCATTTATTCTGCTCCCACAGCTGGTACACAGAAGGCTGGCTGCTGGACTGGCTGCTGTATGGCGTACAGGTCAGACTGGTGGAAATGGAAGGTGTGTCTGGGAC
Organism: Phyllomedusa bahiana; assembly: GCA_025379985.1. NCBI lineage: Eukaryota > Metazoa > Chordata > Amphibia > Anura > Hylidae > Phyllomedusa > Phyllomedusa bahiana. Next base: position 29,089 of record JAODAL010041090.1, read on the forward strand.
TGGGGATGGTGCTTGCTCATGTTGCTCCGGCACATCAGCAGCAGAGGACCGCTTAGGCTTGGAAGTGGTGGAGGAGGCGGCAGAAGATGTCACGGTGGTTGTAAGCCAAGGACCTGTTTGGCCTTTTTTTCTCCAAGTGACTTCTCCACAGCAATTCATGCTTTTACATGCATGTGCCTGTTCATGCTCGTGGTGTTTAAACTCTTTATATTCTTTCCTCTACTCACCCCTTGACGGAAAATCTGGCATATAACATCGGTCGGCAAATCTGAGGCTTGATTGAAAAAGGCCCATGCTTCACAGTTCCTGGAACTCTTCGACAGTGCAATCCTAATAGCGGTGTTCCCGCTGCCACCACTGACCATGGCTTGCAGAGTAATGTCAACGGACTTGTGCGACCGCCCTCTCCCTTTCTGCGTCCGAACCTGCACTGACACTACCCTATCATCCTCCTCCTCCACTGATGATGCGCTTGCCAGCTGCTGCTCAAAAGACCACGTTGGATCCACAATGTCATCATCATCACAGGTGACTTACTCTTCCTGACAGTTTACATCCTGAAGCTGCGGGCTAGAAGCCACAGGCACTGCTAGGCATTGTTGACCGCTCGGGATTTATGCCGAGGGACCAGCTTCCTTCTCCTCCTCTGAGGGCATCAGCGATTGGGCGTCACAGCAGTCAAAACCTGTTTGGCCTCTTGATCTTTTGAAATACCTTTTGACCCCAACCGCATTGTGTCAACAAAGAGCTCTTCGGAATCTTTAATTAGGGCCCCTGACAGGAGTACTGCACTATTGGCACCTCTGCCAGTTACCATGTGCCATTTCCAATACCGGTGTCATCTTATGTGTCAGAGGGGCTTTTAGGACACCTCAGGATGCAAAGCCCCGAAGTGGCTGCTACCTCTTCACCCCTATAACTTCACCCCTGCCAGCTGAACCTCCATCTTCCGCGTTGGGATGTTCTTGCTGCCACCACATATATCACATGTACAAAGCTTGCAAGCAGAGGCGTAACTTGAAGTTCTTGGGCCCTGGTACATAAAGTGGAATGGGGCTCCAGACAGTTACCATGTGCCACAACCTCAAACAGTCACACTCAAACTCCACTATGGTGAAGACCAAAGAGCTGTCGAAGGACACCAGAAACAAAATTGTAGCCCTGCACCAGGCTGGGAAGACGGAATCTGCAATAGGCAAGCAGCGATGGTGTGAAGAAATCAACTGTGGGAGCATAATTAGAAAATGTAAGACATACAAGACACTGATAATCTCCCTCAATCTGGGGCTCCATGCAAGATATCACCCCTTGGAGTCAAAAATAATCACAAGAACGGGAGCAAAACTCCAGAACCATATGGGGGGACCTAGTGAATGATCTGCAGAGAGTTGGGACCAACGTAACAAGGCTACCAATCAGTAACACACTACGTTGCCAGGACTCAGACCTGCAGTGTCAGATTTGTCCCCCTGCTTAAACCAGTACATGTCTGGGCTCATCTGAAGTTTGTTAGAGAGCATTTGGATGATCCAGAAGAGAACTGGAGAATGTCATATGGTCAGATGAAACCAAAATAGAACTGTTTGGTAGAAAAAGAAATAGATTATTTCTATAGGACATTTACTAACGGTGTGTTCTACATTGAGCATGGACCCCCAAACCAGCAAAAATGACCTTTTTGACACTCAATAAAATTTTCAAGAAGAAATTAGTATTTGAAATAAGATTTTTTTCAATAGGACATTTACTATCGGTGTCTTCTACAATAGCATGACCACCAAAAATTATCTTTTTAACACTCAATAAAATTTTAAAGACGAAATTAGTATTTGAAACAAGATTTCTTCCTAGATGGACATTTGCTAATGGTGTCTTTTGCAGTAGCTGGACCCCAAAAAAAAAGCAAAAATGACCTTTTGGACACTCAATCAAATTTTCAAGACGAAATTAGGATTTGAAATAACATTTCTTCCTAGAAGGAAATTTGGTAACGGTGATTTCTGCAGTAGCTGAACTCCCAAAACAGCAGAAATAAACTTTTTGGGCACTCAGAATAAAGACGGGAAAGATGCAGCCAGCATCTGTGTCTGCCTCCTCCTCCATCACTGCTGGGACCTGCTGCCGCAGAGTGTCTAACACATGTTCCAGTAAAAAAAATGACCACAGTGGTCATGCTGACAATGCCATCATCCTGACTGACCATTTTGGTGGCATCTTCAAAACTGTCAAGGATGTTGCAGAGATCCTTCACCTGCCTCCACTCTCTATGGGTCAAAAACACCCCGAGGACCGCACATCTGCTCGTCAGGCCATGCAACACTTCATACTGCATAATGGCATTATGCTGATGCCACAATCGCAGGAGCATGTGGAGGGTGGAATTCAAGCGTGTTGTCACATCACATATCAGACGGTTGATGGGGAGGCCCTGAGGATGCTGCAAAAATGCCAGTCGTGCCAAAGCAGGGTGCGAACACCAGAAGTGTGAGCTAAGACCTTGAGCCTTCCTCAGCAGACAATCAAGATCCAATTAGCGCTTGAGAAATTTCTGCACAACCAGGTTCATGATGTGTGCCAGGCAGGGGATGTGCGTAAGTCTACCGATCCTAAAGGCAGCAAGGAGATTTCTCCCGTTGTCACACACCACCTTGCCTGGCGCCAGGTTCTTAGCCTCTAGCCACTGATTGGTCTGAGTGCACAGAGCCGTCCACAGCTCTTGACCTGTGTGTTAACGGTCTCCAAGACAAATTAATTTGAAAACAGCCTGGTTTCTCTTGGCACATGATGCGACCCGTTGAGGTAGGGGATCTGGACTCTGCACCATCCCAACAGTGTGGAAGAGTGTCCGCCAAGTCTGAGACCCATCACCAGAGGCACTGTCATCCACCCAACTCACCCAGTGAGCAGCCAGTGAGATGTAACGCCCTTGACCATGCTTACTAGTCCATGTGTCTATAGTGAGATGGACTTTGGTGGACACAGATGCAGTCAATGCTCTGGAGATCTTTTATGCAACATGCCGGGCCAGGGCAGGGACAGCTTTTCTGGCAAAGAAATGCCTGCTCAGCATCTGATATTGGGGGCATGTCAAGGCCATGACATGGCGGAACCCATCTGTGTTTACCAGGCGGAAAGGCAACATTTCCGAGGCCAACAGTATGGCAATGCCAACATTCAGGCTTTTGGCTTTGGAATGGTTGGGGTGAAAGCATTTATTCTGCTCCCACAGCTGGTACACAGAAGGCTGGCTGCTGGACTGGCTGCTGTATGGCGTACAGGTCAGACTGGTGGAAATGGAAGGTGTGTCTGGGACTGGGGATGGTGCTTGCTCATGCTGCTCCGGCACATCAGCAGCAGAGGACCGCTTGGGCTTGGAAGTGGTGGAGGAGGCGGCAGAAGACGTCACGGTGGTTGTAAGCCAAGGACCTGTTTGGCCTTTTTTTCTCCAAGTGACTTCTCCACAGCAATTCATGCTTTTACATGCATGTGCCTGTTCATGCTCATGGTGTTTAAACTCTTTATATTCTTTCCTCTACTGACCCGTTGACGGAAAATCTGGCATATAACATCGGTCGGCAAATCTGAGGCTTGATTGAAAAAGGGCCCATGCTTCACAGTTCCTGGACTCTTCGACAGTGCAATCCTAATAGCGGTGTCCCGGCTGCCGACCACTGACCATGGTTTGCAGAGTAATGTCAACGACTTGTGCGACCGCCCTCCCCTCCCTTTCTGCGTCCGAACCTGCACTGACACTACCTCATCATCCTCCTCTCCCAGATGATGCGCTTGCCAGCTGCTGCTCAAAAGACCACGTTGGATCCACAATGGTCATTCATCACAGGTGACTTACTCTTCCTGACAGTTTACCATCCTGAAGCTGCGGGCTAGAAGCCACAGGCACTGCTGGGCCCATTGTTGACCGCTGGGGAAATTTATGCCGAGGGCCCAGCTTCCTTCTCCTCCAAAAAGGGCATCAGCGATTGGGCGTCACAGCAGTCAAAACCTGTTTGGCCTCTTGATCTTTTGAAGTACCTTTTGACCCCAACCGCATTGTGTCAACAAAGAGCTCTTCGGAATATGGATTTTCTAGAGCGGTCTGTTTATTGGGTGACATTTGGCCCGTGTTTGCTTCAGGTTGGACTGATGATGAAGATGATGACGTTTGTGCCCATCACTGAGAGGAAGAGGAGGTAAAACCGCTGAATGCAGTGTCTCTTACCCACCAAAGAACAGATTGGCGCCGCTTTTTAGTACTGAGATTGACAGGGAACCGACAAAGCGATGACAGGCCTGACGGTCCTGCGAATGACGATGTGCTTGCTTGTGTGTTGTCCAGAGCACTAGAAGGAGTGCCTTGTCTTGTACCTCTAGCTCCATGTCCTACACCCCTTCCTTGCTCGCTTACCACCTTTAGTTCTCTTCATGTTCAAAAAGTGAAATATTAAAAAGGTAAAGATTTGGTAATAGTTTCTTATGCAACAACTCTAACCCCAAAACTGGAGCAATCACAGAATCAGAATTTCAGCAAGAAAAAAGTATATCAAAGCAATTTCTTTTTAGAGCAGATTTCCTAACGGTGTCTTGTACACTGGCTGTCCCCCAAAATTGGAGCAAGGCACTTTTGGGTACAGAATCAGATTTTCAGCAAGAAACCAGTATATCAAGGTGATTTCTTTTTAGAGCAGATTTCCTAACGGTGTCTTGTACACTGGCTGTCCCCCCAATACTGGAGCAATGAACTTTTGGGCCCAGAATCAGATTTTCAGCATGAAACCAGTATATCAAAGCGATTTATTTTTAGATCAGATTTCCTAATGGTGTCTTGTACATTAGCTATCCCCACAAAACTGGAGCACTGAACTTTTGAGCCCAGAATCAGATTTTCAGCAAGAAACCAGTATATCAAAGCAATTTCTTTTTAGAGCAGATTTCCATGGTGTCTTGTGCACTGGCTGTTCCCCAAAACTGGAGCAAGGAACTTTTGGGCACGGAATCAAATTTTCAGCAAGAAACCAGTATATCAAAGCGATTTCTTTTTAGAGCAGATTTCCTAACGGTGTCTTATACACTGGCTGTCCCCGCAAAACTTGAGCAATGAACTTTTGGGCACTCAAAATAAAGATGGGAAAGATGCAGTCATCAATATAAAAATCCCTAAAAACTGCTGTCTGTGATTCCCTAATCTTGCTGTACCCCAAGCCTAACTAATCTAACTAGCAACTTTTCCTTTGTAAAATCGCTAGCAAATGGTATGCCTGTCTGCATACAAGCAAGCATACAGAGAGAGCAGTGTGTTCAGTTCAGAGACTAAATTCGAAATGGCGTTCATCAAGAAATACAGTGACATACACATAACAGGGTCATGTAATATTAGCAGCCAATGAGATTCCTACGCCCTCAGTGGTGATGTTTTCTGCCCCCGCCCCCAACCCCCCCCTGTGCTCAGCACTGATTGGATGGCCGCCAAAAGTGCAGGAAGCAGCTTAAAGTGAAAATAAAAATGGCGCGGCACGTCAAACGCAAAGTCTCATTCTCGATCTTTACTCGGACTAAACGTGAAAAGATCGGATCGGCTCACAGTCAAGAAAACCATAAAGATCGACTCGATCTTAACTGTTCTCGATCGGATCGATCAACACTATTCCTGAGTGATCATGTATGCTTGACTAATTCTTTCCAGGTATTTTCAATCTCGGGAGGGTGAAAAAGGGTCTTAAGGTTGCCCCTCATGAAACATTTATAGCATTTAGCAAATTATATACCAGAAATGTTATTTGTTTGGATACATAAACTACTCACAAAATTTTGGATTTTCTTGGTTGAAATTTCCAGATAAACATAAAGCACAACATGTATGAACGCTGCACCAGAAGTCTGGCATCTTTTCAGCTCAAAAAGTGGCACAGCCCTGTTCGTTATATTTTTAAATCAGGTTTTCCCCGATATTGGGGGGCCCCTGGCACTTTGAAATGATCTAGATCAGGGGGTGTGGGGGCGGTCGCACTAAACCGTAAAAGGGTTTACACCTGATACCTTGAAGGAAACCCCAGGTCATTACTCGGGGGAAAAAGTGGGCCCACTTTATAAGGTTTCTTGAGCCAGAAGGTCATTTAGTAGCTAAAAGCGCAAAAACTTGACCGGGAGAGAACAGGGTTTATAGATTCAGGGGCATTCTACCTACAATGTCCAAAAAATGGGCTTTACCCAAAAACCCCCACATGCCCCCAAAATTTCTTAAATGAACAAAAAATCCAACTTTTTAATTTTGGGAAAGCAATTCCAATTGTTCATACATTTTTCAACTTTTTGATCCTAAAAAGGGGCTTTAAAGGCAACATCTCTCTGACACCCATGCCAGACTACCTTCTAGACACCTGCTGAAGCCTCACAATGGGAGGTCTGTTGATCAATTATAAGGTTTTGTCTTGGGGCTAATGCGTCAAAATGTAAACAGCATGGGAGGAGGACTGTTTAAAAACCTAAATTTAAATTGAATCCCTTTTAATTTAAATTTTGGGGATTTTTGGGATCAAATACCTGCTGGAATTTTCCATTAACTCCTTGTGAGAGATCAAAAGTTTTTTCAAAAAAAAATGAAACCTGAACCCTTAGACAGTGCATTCTGAAGTTAAAGGGTGGTCTCTTTATTAATTTAAAAAAAAAAAACAAAATTTTTGTTTATTTTTAAAAAAAACAAATATTCCTTAAATTTTTGTATGAAGTATATCAAAAAAATTTTCATAGTATCTATACCCAGGAAAAGAATATTTTTCTTATGTTCAACCCTTAGGGGCAAAGTAAAATTAACCCCCTTATAGTGTTGGGGATTTTTATTGACAAAGTTGAAATCGCAAGGTTTTTATGGGGACGAATTTTTAAATCATGCGATAAATTAAGGTTAAATCGTGCTCACATTTAAAATCGCGCCATTTTCGGCGCTTTCCTGTAATTTTGGGGGGGGGGCCCAAAAAATTAAGAATAGACAGGGGGAATGTGGTTTAACTCTGACTGGGGTTGTATGGTTTTTATTGGCGGAAAAATCCATGACCTCCCCATACATAGAACAGCGTTTCCCGTTCAGCCTAGTTCTCTCACGTCTCAAGGAATAGGGTGCGTCTGTGGGCCCAAAAAGCCAGCAAATTAGCTATTTTTCG
>JAODAL010041091.1:0-36241 GCA_025379985.1 Phyllomedusa bahiana
GGAAGGGGGAGGCGGAAAATTTTAAAATTTTACTTTTTTTTTTTTTTTTAAAAAATTTTTAAAATTTTGGGATCCATTATTTACTGGACCACAGTAAATATAACAGGAAAAAAGCAACTAATATTGATTCCCCCGATTGCAAATTTTTTGAACTTTCCCTATGTTGGGGCCCTTTTGGGGAGCGCTAAAAAATTTGGTCTCCCCCCCAACCACAACCCCCGGGGAGGAGGGGGCACATACTTGGAAAAAATTTAATGGGCCCTCATTTTAATTAGGGTATTTTTAAATTAATTAAAAGGTTTTAAAGGAAAACCCAAAAATACCAAACTTAAAATAAACACCCCAAAAAAAAAACTTTATTTGGGGAAAAATCAATTACACCTTTTTAAAAATAACCAAAAAAGGGGGGTAGCAAATGAATTGGCCCAAAAGGGGTTTTTACAGAATTTTTTTTTTTAATATTTGGGTTGAAAAAAAAAAAAAATTTTTTGAATAAATATGCTTTTTAGCTTTAAAAATTTGTCTTTTTTTTTACAAGGAAAAAAAAGCACCCCAATTTTTTAAAAATTATCCCCAAATTTTTTCCCCCCCAAATTTTGGCAATACCCATTTGAGGGGGTAAAATCCTGTTTGGGCGCATGGAAGGGCGTACATGGGAGGGGGTGCTAAATTTGGGTTTTTTAAAGGGAGATTTTTGGGGGGTGCTATTTCCCCATTTGTAAAGCCCCCAAAGTACCAGAACAGGTGAAACCTTGCAGAAGTCACCCCAATTTGGATTCTACACCCTCAGGGAACACAACTTGGGGTGGGGGGTGCATTTTGGGGGTAAAAAGGGGTTTTCCCCATTTTAGCACTTTGGGGCCCTAAGGGATGGAAAAAAAAATACTCCAATTTTCCCCTTGTTTTTTTTAGTTTCATTTTTACAGCGTTCACAGTGCGGTATAAATGACATGATCACTTTAGTATTGGGGTCAGTACAATTACAACAACATCAGTTTTATAATTGAGGTCACAAAGGTTGTATTTATGGACTTGCACCCGGCCATCACCTAACCCCGGGTTTAAAAGCCCTTTTACTAAAGAATTTTTGGGGGGTCTTTTACCCGTGGGGCTGATAAGCACCCCCCAAAAATTCCAAAAATTTAAGCACCCCAAAACCGAATCAATAAACCCCTAACAAGGGGCCTAATTTTTCTGAGAAATTTATTTTTATAATAAAACTAAGTTGTGACACAATTAGGAATAAGAAAGCTATAAATAAAAGTATAAATAAGTAAAGTTGAAGAGAAAGAGACACATTGGCAAAGTAATAAAAACGAAATATTAAAGCCTCTTCTGACATCTCTTTATAAATACTTGTGATCTCCATGAAATAACAATTCTGGAACATCTTTCCTTATAACTCTCTGTTGTGCTGTTTTCTCAGTTGGGTGTTACAAAGGGGTACAACCCCACAAATGGACTCTGTTACCACTGATTGCACAATGTCAGACTGTTTGTAGACCCCCACCGGGTAACCCCGCTACAAGTAGCCATACATTTCTATGAGGAATAACAAAAGAAGACAGTTATAATTAGAGATGAGTGAATTTCTCAAAAAGTCTCAGGAGTGGGCCACAGAGTGGCACAATGACAGGTTTAGGGCACGGCCACCCACGCACAGATGGGTCAACAGGCCCCCATTTTTCTGGAGGGCAAAAAAGGGAGTAGCCACAGAGTGGGCAAATGACAGAGATGGAGGTGACGGCGGGGACAGCAACTGAGGTCAGAAGGGCACAATGAGGGGTGGAGGTGCCCAACAGCGCAAATACACAGCACATGGGGTCAGAGAGTGGCACAATGACAGAGTGTGGAGGTGGGTGGCAATACCAGTCCCTGGTAAAGATGGTGGTAGGCAGATGGAGAAATTGGCAGCAAATGTCTGGCATCAAGCAGGTGTCGGCATCAGAATAGTGGCTGAGGCAGGTAGTTTTAACCCAGACTCATTTCTCACAGTTTGGGTGAGGTGTCATGGCTGATGTAATCTGACGCCTAAGGCATTGGTTTTGGAAATCCGGGCGATCCACGCCTGAATTCATCTTGACAAAGGTCAGTCGTTCCACATTTCCCGGGGGACAAGCGGGTTCTCCTTGGGGTAACGATGGCCCCCGCCGCATGAAAAACCCGCTCTGATGCCACACTACTGGCCGGGCAGGAACCAGCTTCTCCACTGCAAACTCGGCAAGTTGCGGCCACACATGCAGTAGTCCAGCGGATCTTCTAACTGGGGTGGCAGGGTGCTGTCCAAGTAGGCCACCACCTGTTGGTTCAGGGACTGCTCCTGGTCCTGCTGCTCCGGGCGACTGCCCTCCTCACTGGGCGGGTAAAAGGAAGCTTTTCATCAGTGACTCCAGACTTAGGTTGCTGCTGATGGAGCTGGTACTGCTCCTACCCCCCCCCCCCCCCCCCACCTTCCTCCAGCAGCCGCGGCAGTAGTACGTGAGCGCTGAAGCCCCCCCGGGTAAGACCTGTCAGAGGAGGGACATGCCGCACATAGGCAGCGACCAACTGACTACGGAGGATTTCCCTATTGAAATTTGAATTTTTCCTCCTCTCAGCAGCTGGGAAAAAGGCCCCCATTTTTGGACCGGTAGGGGAGGGTCCAATGGGGTTTGGAGAGCAGAAGTCACCCTCTGCCGGATGTTGACTATTCGGCTGTCACTAGCCAGGTAAATCAGCATGCTGCGGGCCATCTGCACAAGTGACTCCGAGGGCTCCCGCCTCAATCTCCACTGTATACTGCCACATGCTTGTGGGTCTCTGCTTCGTCTTCCTCATCTCCATCTACCTCCTCCAGCTGCTCCTGCTCCTCCTCTCTTGTCACTTGGGTAGAAAATCCACTCATTTCACCAAAAATGCTTCTGCTCCAATGTCCTCCTCCTCCTCCAGTTTCAGTCCCCACCGGACTCATGTGGCCGCGAGATGAAGTCGCCACGTTCCAGTCCCCTGCCCAGACAGATTTTTCAGCATCTGTTCCAGGACATGAAGCAGTGGAATGACGTTATTCATCCCCTAGTCCTGGCGACTGACAAATAACGTCGCCTCCTCGAATGGCCTCAGCAAACGGCAGTTGTCACGCATGAGCTCCACTGGCTGACATCAAAGTTACACAGGGGAGTCTCCTGTCCCCCCCTGGATCATTAAAAAATCGTTAATGGCCTTTCTCTGTTTATACAAATTGGGTCCAACATGTGCAGCTGGAATTCCAATGGGGGGAAACATTGCATATCAGAGTGTGTGGGGGAGGGCCCTTTTTCCGCTGCAACTCGAGGAGGGTGTTCCTGGCTTTGTAGGAATGGATGAAGTGCAGCACATTTCCGGCCATTTTCAGAATCTTCTGAAGATCGGTGGAAGATTTTTCCCGGAACCTTTTCACAACCAGATTGAACACATGTGCCCTGCAGGGCGCATGGACCATCCCTCCTCAGTGCAGCCGGACACCATGTTTCCCCCCATTGTCCGTCACCATGGTTTCGATTTGCAGTTGGCGCGGAGAAAACCACACATCGATTTTTTTGCTGCATGACACGGAGCAGTTCCCCCCTGGGGTGACTTCATTCGCCAAGAAAGCCAGGTGTAAACTGCGTGACACCGCTGTGCCCTACACATGTGGTATGATGGAGCAGTACTTGTGGAGGCTGAGATAATGGTGGTGGTGGAGGAGGAGGAAGCGGACATTTGGCGCAGGAGCCACAGTTTGACAAAGTGGAGGAGAAAGCAGGGGCCCCCGTCCAAGTTGTTGGGGTGCCTGGGCAGGAAGCACATTCACCCAGTGGCCGTAAAGAACATGTTTCTGGCCCTGAACATAGTTTAAAACTCCGGACGTCCGCGGGATCCCTCCACCTTTTGGGAAAAAACCGATAAGCTCAAGGACTGGCCCACCTTCTGTTCTACATATTTATGAAGTGCTGGTACTGCCTTTTTGGAAAAGAAATTATGGCTTGGAACTCTCCATCTCTGCTCGGCACAAGCCATTAGTTCTTTGAACGGTGCAGAGTTCACCATTTGGAAAGAGAGGGACTGCAGTACCAACAACTTGGACAGGAGCACGGTCAGCTTCTGCACCTTAGGATGGTTGTACGCATACTGTTTTCTGTTTGCAATCGCCTCGTTGAACGACTGCTGGCGCCATGAGTAGCGAGGAGCAGGAGCATCTGGACCGAGAGATGATGGCAAAGAGAAACAGCTCCCTTCTGCAGATGTGGTGGAGCCTTGACTGGCTGCAATGGCATGCGTACCACTGGGCGCTGCTGCAGCGGCAGGATAGACCACCACATCTGAGCCACGTTTCTCCCAGGCCACCGGATGGTGACGCTGCATGTGTTGACGCAGAGCCGTGGTGCCAACGTTAGCTACCTGGCCACGCTTCACTTTCTGCCCACAGATTCTACATATACCCATATTCGGCTCTTCCGGTGTCTTAGCAAAGAACTGCCACATCGCCGAGTATCTGATTTTACCAACGCTCCACACTGAGTGACTGCTATCGCCTCTACCTCGCTGAGCCCCTGTGCCGCTACTTTCTTGGACCCTGTGGCCGCTTGGCTACCGGCCTCACACTGCTGCTACCCTGCTGACTCACGGCCACACAACCCACTTGCTGGCTGCACCGCTGCCTGACGCGCAAGCTGACGCCCTCTTTTCCTGACGATGATGAAGCCCTTGCTTCACCCGGCTTCCAAGTGCGGTCGGCTACATCATCATCGATTTTTGTTTCATCGTCACTGCTGTCCTCATCACCGGTCTTGGTATGCAGAGGCTGACCCCTCACAACATGACCTCCCATGTCACTCTCCACATCTATACTTTGCTTTTACTACTGCAAGAAGCAGGGGATATTGGCCCCATTTCTTCGCTGCCAAGTAGCTGCTGACTGCTCTCCTCAAATTGTTCATCCTCGCTATATAGTGGCGCTGAGCCCAGACCACATAGTAGATCTCTGGCTGTGGGAACCGGATGGGACAGAGGCGGGTTGAGGACAGGCGAGGGCCGCTGACCCGCTCCTGGGCCATGCCAACTAAAGCTTGTGTCTGATGTTCCCACCGACTCTTGGCTGGGGTTGTCAGATGTCATCTGTGAGGAAGTGGATGACCTAGTCAACCAATGAGGAACCATTGGGTTGCTGAACAACACACGGCCGCTAGATGACATCGGCAGTTGTGGCCTCACCGAGTGGACCCCTGCTGCGACAATCCCCTTGCTGTGCTGCGACCTGGGCCTGCTCCAGGAATGTTTGTTCCACTGCCACTTGCAGGTGAAGAGCCTGACACCCTCTTCCTGACATACGTTTGTTCTAAAATGTACAGACTCTGTTTGATGAAGATATCTGTATATGATAAATACACACCCTGTATTTGACGCCAAATGAATCCAGTAACAAGCTTGGGTAACCCTTGGATTTAAATTGTGCTCCAGAAATGGGCAGGAAAAATGTACTTGTATGTAGAGATGGGCGAATTGATTCTAAGCGCAATTTATATCCAAGGGTTACCCAAGCTTTTTAGTGGGTTCATTTGGAGTCAAATACAGGGTGTGTATTTATCATACACAGATATCTTCATCAAACAGTGTCTGTACATTTTAGAACAAACAGTATGTCAGCAGGGTAGCAGCAGTGTGAGGTCGGGAGTCAAGCAGCCACGGGGTAGAAAACCCGCTTCGCAGGTCCAAGAAAGTAGCGGCACAGGAGCTCAGCGAGGCAGCGGCGGCAGTAGTTGCTCAGTGCGGAGTGTTGGAGGTAAAATAAGATACTCGGCGGTGTGGCAGTTCTTTGTTAAGACATCGGAGGAGCCGAATATGGGTATATGTAGAATCTGTGGGCAGAAAGCGAAGCGTGGCCAGGGAGCTAACTTGGCACCACGGCCCTGCGTCAACACGTGCAGCGTCACCATCCAGTGGCCTGGGAGAAACGTGGCTCAGATGTGGTGGTCCATCCTGCCGCCGCAGCAACAGCAGCAGCAGCGCCCAGTGGCACACATGCCATTGCAGCCAGTCAAGGCTCCACCACCTCTGCAGAAGGGAGCTGTTTCTCCGTGCCATCTTCTCCCGGTCCAGATACTCCTGCTCCTCGCCACTTATAATGCCAGCAGTCGTTCAATGAGATGATTGCCAAGAGACAACAGAATGCGTCCAACCATCCTAAGGTGCAGAAGCTGACCGTGCTCCTGTCCAAGTTGTTGGTACTTGTTTTGCCAACTCTTTATGTGGGTCCGATATGGCTTTAAAGAAGGCAACATCCAATGCTTTATTTACTTTATTATATGAGTAACTCAATGATTACATAAAACTACAAGAAGATAGTGTGATATTGTATATACTTCTGCATAATATAGATTATAAAGGCAAGGCACGCATAATATTGGTTACAATGGCAAAGCACGCATAATATGGATTACAAATACTTACATCACATCTATATATGGGTTTAAAAGCTTCATCAGGCAAACTTTTAAAGCTTCATCTATCGGCATCAGCTGGTAACACGGACCAGCGAAGATAGAGAGATAATCCTGAGGTCAACACCTTTTACGGGTGCCCCCATATACAGGTCCAAGCTTCACCAGGCATCTTATCAGCTTCATCTATCTGTATCATCAGCTGGGAGAAGGGACCAGCGAGATAGAGAGATCTACCTGGGATCCACACTGTGGCGTTGAGGCGTCCCTCTATAGCCCACAGGTACAGCTACTTCAAACTTCGCAGCAAACTTTCCCAGCTTATATCTTACTTGAAACAAATGCCTGTGTAACCAATGTTTTCGCAAGCTGACAGAATCAGTACTTTTCCAGTATAAGGCTTCCCTCCTTCGAATGGCCAGTTCTTAAGAGGTTAACCTGGCACTGGAAAAAACCCATGACTAGATGCCGAGCGACCCTGAACCATGAACACATTGGTTCCCATGATTTTACTCTAAACATCGCTGGGTAGTAATTGTTTACACCACACAGAGCTATGTGGCTACTCGTCACAAAAGCTCCCAACAACAACAAGGCCCTGATAACAACCCTCTGTGTCAATATACTGTTTCTCACAAACATTTACCAAGCACTAGGAAAATTACAGCTTAAAGACTAGATATTATCATTAGTGATGAGCGATTACGTTGACTATCGTCATCGGGTCGATAGTCGATATCGGCAATTATCAAGACGATTTCCGATAGTCGATAATAGATTATCGCCGATCACCATTAAAGTCTATGGGAGAGCAACAACACCTTCATTCTTACACCCAAACAGGGCTGGAGAAGCTGGAATTAAAATCCACAACAGTCAAATGGATACGTGCTACATCTTAGGCAACACACTTAGGTTATAAAAGCCACAAAAAAAAAATCACACACCATTCACTATCCCTGTCTTGTACCACAGCATGACCCTTAAACCTGCATCACCCACAAATTAAAAAGTGCCAGAAGGCAGTATGATTTGAACCATCATTTTACTTGAACTGGACATTGAATATCCCTGTCCTGTAACGCAGAATGACCATAAATCCTGTCTGACCCCCCAGATTAAAAAGTGCCGGGAAAAGGAGTCTTTGAACCACCATTTTAGTTTCGCTGGACATTGACTATACCTGTCCTGGGCACAGCATGAGCCCCAAACCTGCATGACCCCCAGATTTAAAAAGTGCCGGAAAAAGGAGTCTTTTCAACCACCATTTTAGTTTCACTGGACATTGACTATACCTGTCCTGGGCCACAGCATGAGCGCCAACCTGCATGACCCCCAGATTTAGAAAGTGCCGGAAAAAGGAGTCTTTCAACCACCATTTTAGTCTCACTGGACATTGACTATATCTGTCCTGTACCGCAGAATGACCCCTAAACCTGTTTGACCCACAGATCACAAAGTGGCACTATGCTATTTTGTACAGTGACTGTCATTTAGTATATTTTTTGGTAACTGACATTTGTTTACAGAATTTATTTAGGGAAGTTTTATTTATAGTTTTACATTAATATCATTTTGCTTTTTTTTTCAAGTGTGATAACATACAACATACACCCCTCACTGCAGTTTTTAAAGATATTTTTTACACGTGTAGATGTGTTAATTCGTCCACACACCCCATAAGTAATAAAAATTTCCTAATCATCCCCAAAACACTTCTTAGTTGAGAAGACATTTGCCCTCCTGGCTTCTGAGAGTGATTCAGCCAATCAATTCAATGGTTTCATTTTTCCTCCAAATCCTTCTTCAGTGATTAGGGACAGACTCCCCTGGAGATCAAATGATGCGACCCCATAGTGACTCCAGCCCCAGGAAATTTTAAGCCTCAAATTGTGCAATTTGTGTCTAGCCATGGAGCCCTTTTTGACACTAATTACCCTCACAGAAATCACATTTTTCAAAATCTTATTTTTTAGAGAAATTTGAAGCTCTTCTGATTGCCCCTAACAGTGAGAGCCAGTGCTGCCATCAGCCATCTGTTAACACGGAAGTCCAGCTGCCAGGGCCAGACTTACAGTGGGTGCGGTGAGAGCCCAGGCTTGCGTCTGTCATCTATTAACACGCAGGTTCAGTTGCCAGGGCCGGAGTTACAGTGGGTGTGGTGAGAGCCCAGGCTGGCGTCCGTCATCTATTAACACCTTAAAAATGCCCTTATGATGCAGCAACGAAAACAGTCGTGCTGAAGCAGAGTGCGGAAGCGGAAGTGTGAGGTAAGACCTCCAGCCTTCCTCAGTACACAGTCAAGACCTGGGAGCGCTTGCCCCTCCGTATGAGTGCGGACCAATTGAGCTTCACTTGGAAATACTGGTGGTTAACGCTCCTGTTACACCCGGTGCCCTTTTTCTTGGCATTCTTTTCTCATTTTACGCAACTGCTGGAGGAATTTGTCCTCTGTTCTTTGTTCTCTGTCCGTACTCCATACTCCATGTCCTCTGAATAACCTACATCTGGTCAAGTCTTCCTGTAAGTAAAGGGAAAACAACAGTTCACCTCACTTCCACTCCTTGTCGTTTGTTGTTTCAGTCAGAGCACGGCTCCGGGTGCAATCCCGTGTCAAAATTGAAGAGTCAAAGAGGGTGAGCCAGCTCATGAAAAGTTTCATATACTGCAGCCGGGAAGTATTAAAAATCTTCAAGTTTTATTATTCCATTAAAAAAGTCCAATGCATGGAAACAATCATAATATACGGTAAATGCAGCAGCTAGTTGGTAGCACGACTAGATTGTCAGCGACGCGAAGGGTCACGTGACCCGAAACGCGTCGCTGACAATCTAGTCGTACTACCAACTAGCTGCTGCATTTACCATATATTATGATTGTTTCCATGCATTGGACTTTTTAATGGAATAATAAAACTTGAAGATTTTTAATACTTCCCGGCTGCAGTATATGAAACTTTTCATGAGCTGGCTCACCCTCTGTGACTCTTCAAGTCTTCCTGTACCTCCCTTGTACAATTCAGAGGAATTTTTTTTACCAGCTCTTTTGTACATGCAAGTTTTTTAGTAGTTTAATTCTAGAAAACACATTTTTAAGATACGATGGAATCCCACCATGTCTTTGTTTCTCTTTTTTTAAATTGTATTAAATATGTTGTCTCAATACAGGGATTGCTAGCTATGTTAAAGATCTTGCAAAAACAAGTCATTTTGCAATATGTGTCCATTAACAGTGTCCTACCTATTCCTGTTTCTGACAGCACCATCACCCTTGAGCCACTCTTGACAATTGTGAAGAACAAATGTCTGTTAGAAACCACATTTTTTTACAATAGGACCTGTAGTCAAGCTGCATTTCACAGCAAAATGCCCCCAAAAATTCAAAACATGACCCATGAGCCACTTTTGACAATTGTGAAGAACAAATGTCTGTTAGAAACCTCATTTTTTTTATAAAAGGACCTGTAGTAGAGCTGCATGTCACAGCAAAATGCTCCCAAAAATTCAAAACATGACCCTTGAGCCACTTTTGACAATTGTGAAGAACAAATGTCTGTTAGAATCAAAAAAATTTTATAATAGGACCTGTAGTATTGCTGCACTTCAAAGCAGCATGACCCAAAAAATTATAAAAATGACTTCTCAGCCACTACTAAAAATTGTGATGGAGAAATGCCACTTAGAAGCCACATTTTTGTTCCAAAGGACCATAATTGTAGCTGTATCTCACAGCAACATGACCCCAAAAAATTATAAATATGACTTCTCAGCCACTATTAAAAATTGTGATGGAGAAATGCCACTTATAAACCACATTTCTGTTCCAAAGGACCATGATTATAGCTGTATCTCACAGCAACATGACCTCAAAACCATTGACAATGCGAAAACTTCTAAAGATAAAGTGAGTAAATTGAATACGGTGTTGTTATGTAACCTTGCTGTCTTTTACAGTCTCCTCACAGCAAAACCAGCAAAATGAATGTTGTGGGAAATGAGAATAAAAATTGCAGTAAGAAATGATCATTTAAAAAAAAAGTTTTCAAGAGGACCATTTCTGTTTGAAGAGGAATGTGAAGTAGACCGGCAACTAATCGGTGACCTCGGCAATTGGGGCCACAACATCATCAGAGATCCATGCCTGATTCCTCTTGATGAAAGTCAAACGATCCACATTATCTGTGGAAAGCCGGATGCGTTTGTCTGTAATGACTCCTCCAGCTGTGCTGAAGGTCCGCTCAGATATGACGCTGGTGTAACGGACTTGGTAGTGGATCCGCTGGACCACCGCAAGCGATGGAGTAAGCCACGCCAGGGAACGGAATCTAAGTAGCCCCCGGTTTTCACCAGAGCCCGCCGCAAAGCGGGATGGACTTGCTGCGGCGTGAGGCTACCAGGTCGTTACCCCCGACGCGACTTGCTTGCGGCGGCAGCCGAGGTGCAGCGAGGTACAAAAACGTAATCCAAGAATCGTAGTGGTGAGCAGGCAGTATGGTCAGGGCAGGCGGCAATGGTTCGTGGTCGTGGACAGGCGGTAAGGTCAGGGCAGGCGGCAGAGGTTCGGAGTCGAGAAACGTAACAAGGTCTGGTACACGGCAAGGCAACTATATTTATCAGGAACACTTTCTAAAAGGCACAGGGCAACAAAGATCCAGCGGGGAAGTGACGTGGGTCCAAAACTTAAATAGAGACAGCGCCGGCAATTAGCCAATTACCAGCGCACTGTCCCTTTAAATCTACATGAACGAGGCACCGCTAGGGGGCGCCATGCCATTCCAGCAGCAGGGGACGCGGACCGAAGGGGAAAGCGCGGTCAGGTGAGGAGACGGGACGGATGCGCACGGGCTACAGTAGAACCCGCGGGCACCCGTCCCCCCCGGGGGACCTGCCTCCCGGGGGACACGGGTGGCGACCGCAGTCCGTGGACCGGACCGCGCCGAAACCCCGGATTCGCTGGCTGCTGGCAGGACAGCACCTCTATGGGTGGCGAGCGAGCTCGGGCCATTCTCCATTTTGGATACCCAGAAGTCTATTGGGTCCGGAACACATAAAAAAACATCGGTGTTGAGACGCAGATAGTCGTGCCCCAAATGATCTTAAGATGGTCTTTTTTGTGGTTGGATGTTGTGCCCTGCATTGCATGCGTTGGGGAGGTGGTAAATAAAGATGCCAGAGGTCACCCATTAGGCTTCTGCCACCTTGCCTGCTGCTGCTGCGCCGCTAAGGCTACTTGGCCTCTACTGCTGTCACGTCGCTGATGTTGTTCCACGTGACATTTGAGGAACGTGAAGAAAGCAAACAGAAAGTCTCCAGTTGATCAAAACAGCAAGGTCTCCATTTCCGCATTTTACTCTCTATTTGGGTGGGTGGAAGGAACGTGCTGAGTTTTGTTTTGTACCGGGGATCCAGCAGGGTGGCCCACCCATAACTGTTGTTCATTTTGATGGCCTTAATGCGAGGATCATGTTGGAGGACATGGAGCATCCAAGCACTCATGTGAGAGATGGAGCCTTTTATTTCCCAAGCCTCTGGGTCGAGGGGCACTAGCAAAAATGATCTTCCCTCCGCCTCAAATTCGCGCCAACATCTTTCCAAGGCAGGATGTCGGTAACGTCGGTGTCCAGGAATACCCCTCCTCCTCCTCCCCCCTTCCTCGGCAGCTTCAAAAACAGCCCTGACTTGCCTCAGATGATGCACCCTGAGAGCTGATGCGCCCCTTTCACTACCCTGGACCCCGAACCACTGCCTAATGAACACCGATAAAATTGTGAAACTGTCGGGCCTTGTGGGTTTGAGGAGAGAAAGGCTCGTGTCCGCTCTGTGTCCGTCTCCTCCTCCGTCGCTGGCGGTACCTGTTGCTTCATAGTGTCCCCAAAGACGTTCCAGAACTAAGATCACCACAATGCTCATGCGACAAGGGAATTGTCCGCACAGACCATTTTGGTGGCTTCTTCAAAACTGGCAAGGATGGTGCAGAGCTCTTTCACCTGCCTCCACTCTCGGTGACTCAACACCCTGAGGTCCGCACCGCTGCTTGTCAGGCCATGTGTCACTTCGTACTGCGTAATGGCATTGCGCTGTTTGCCACAATCGCTGGAGCATGTGGAGGGTGGAATTCCAGCGTGTTGCCACGTCAACAATGAGACGGTTGACGGTGAGGCCGAGCAGACGCTGCAACTAAGCCAGACGGGACGAAGCAGGGTGCGAACGGCGGAAGTGCGAACATAGACCTCGAGCCTTCCTCAGCAGGCAGTTCAGACTCGGGTAGCTCTTTAGAAATTTCTGGACGACAAGGTTCATGACATGTGTCAGGCAGGGGGTGTGCTCCAGCCTACCGATCTTAAGGGCGGCCAGCAGATTTCGCCCGTTATCGCACACCACCTTGCCTGGCACAAGGTTCTTGTCACCCAGCCAGCGCTCGGTCTCGTTGCGGAGAGCCGTCCACAGCTCCTGACCTGTGTGTCGACTGGTTTCTCTGGGCACGTGATGCCACCAGAGGACCTTGGGGGAAAGAGCCCTGCACCATCCTGCGGTTTTGAAGAGCGTGCGCCGAGCCTGAGAGCCACTGTCACCCCCAGAGACATCCACCCAGCTCACCGAGTGAGCTGTCACAGAGATATAGCGGCCTTGGCCGTGCTTACTAGTCCATGTGTCGGTGGGGAGATGGACTTTTCCGGCCACAGATGCAGACAATGCGCTTGAAATTATAGATGACACGTGGCTGGCCAGGGCAGGGACGGCTTTTCTGGCAAAGAAATGCCTGCTCGGCATCCGGTATTGGGGGCAGGCAAGGGCCATGACGTGGCGGAACCCATCTGTGTCCACCAGACGGAAAGGCAACATTTTTCCCAAAGGGCCCAAAAACCTGGCAATGCCGACATTCAGCTTTGGCTTTGTGATGGTTTGGGTTAAAGTGTTTCTTCTGCTCCCAAACCTGGAAGACAGAAGGCTGGCTGCTAGACTGG
Source organism: Phyllomedusa bahiana (assembly GCA_025379985.1). Classification (NCBI taxonomy): domain Eukaryota; kingdom Metazoa; phylum Chordata; class Amphibia; order Anura; family Hylidae; genus Phyllomedusa; species Phyllomedusa bahiana. The sequence continues at coordinate 13,399 of JAODAL010041091.1, forward strand.
CCGCTGTACGGCGTGCAGGTCGTCAAACTGGCGGGAGGAGAAGGGGTAGGATGGGTCTCTGGTGCTGCTGGTGGTACTCGGGCGACGGTGGAGGCTGAAGCGGAGGCTGATCCCTGATCAGGGACTCTGAGAGACATGGGCAGCTGAGGAACGCTTGGTGGTGTCAGAGGAGGAGGAGGCGGAGACAGAGGGTGTGACAGTGGTTGGAGGCCCGGCGTCGGTCTGGCGTTTTTTGGCCATGCATTCGCTGCATGTGACTAGACATGTTGGTGGGGTTAAACACCTAAATTCTTGCCTCTACTTATGCTTTTTACTGCAAAGGCGGCATATGAAAAATCACTGGGTGAAATCAGAGTTTGCTCATGAAGGTCCAGGCTTGAGGGGCCTGGACCTTTCGACGCGATAAAAAGGGGGAGCGGGGTTTCTGCTGACTTGGGATGGCGGAATCATATCAGGGACTTCTGCGACCGCCCCCTCCCTTTTTGAGGCGGGACCCGTTATTGACACTACCCCATCGTCTTCCTCCTTGTCCAGTGATGAAGCGCTCGCAAGCAAATTCTGCTGAAAATCACGTGGAGCCGCATGTCGTCATCATCATTATCAACACAGGTGACTTCGTCGTCCTGACATTCTGCATCCAGGAGCTGCGGGCTACAAGCAAGAGGCGTTGCCGACCGCCTGGGATTTTTGTCGATTGACCGGTTTTCCTTTTCCTCCTCTGATGGCATGATTTACTGGCGTCAGAGCAGAGAAAATTATCCTCTTTGGCCCTTGATCTTTTAACATGCCTTCTGACCCCAACCGCATTTTGTCATCAAAGAGGTCTCAGAAAATGGATTATCCACAGTGGGGGTACACGAGTTGACTTTGGGCTGCCTTCGCTTCATGCTGGAAGGTTTGCTGATAAAGCTGATGACGACATTTGTGGCCGTGAACTGGGAGGACAGGAGGTAAGACTGCTGGATGCGGGTTGCAATTAACCACTGAAGAACAGACTTGGCGACCTGTTCGTTACTGAGATTCACAGGGCCCGGGACCCACCCATGACAGGCCTGACGGTCCCTTGCAACCGACGATCCGCTGGCATGCGTGTTGTCGCCAGCACGGAAGGAGCACCTTCTCTTGTAACCTCTACCTCCATGTCCTCCCCCCCTTTGCTCGCTTACCACCTGAATTTCGCTCCATGTTCAGAAAGAAAAAAAATTTGAGAGGTATGGATGATTTTTTTGGAAAGTCCCTTATTAAAAGACAGCAAATCACAGCTATTCTCAAATCCCTCAAATCAAAACAAAATTCCTGGATTCAAATTTAAGTGCAAGGTACCTCTATCAATAAAGCTTGACTGACCAAAAGTGAAAAAAAACCTATCTGAAATTTAAACGAATAATAAAAGGTATTTTGGCAACCCATCAATACACTGTGGTGATACAAAATTGCTGGATTCAAATTTAACTGCAAGGTACCTCTATCAACAAAGCTTGACTGACCAAAAGTTAAAAAACTGTAACTGAAGTGGGATACGGATAATAAAAGATATTTTTGGCACCTACAATACCTGTGGTGACTACAAAATAGCTGGATTCAAATTTAAGTGCCAGGTACCTCTATCAACAAAGCTTGACTGACCAAAAGTGAAAAAAAAACAAGTATCTGAAATGTATACGGATAATAAAAGGTATTTTTGGCACCTATCAATACACCTCTGGTGACTACAAAATTGCTGGATTCAAATTTAACTGCATGGTGGCTCTATGAACAAAGCTGGCCTGCGCCAAAGTGAAAAAAACACGTAACTGAAATCTATACGGATAATAAAAGGTATTTTTGGCACCTATCAATACACCTGTGGTGACTACAAAATTGCTGGAGTCAAATTTAAGTGCAAAGTACCTCTATCAACAAAGCTTGACTGACCAAAAGTGAAAAAAAACACCTATCTGAAATGTATACGGAAAAAAAAAGGAGTTTTGGGACCTAACAAATAGACCTGCAGTTACTAGAAAAGATCTGTATCCTAATATAAGTTCAGGCTGCCCAACATTCAAGTAATATTTCAACAGAAAACTGTTAATAATAAAGCTTTCCAATTTCAATGTCCCACACTAAGTCTGGTGCACAATATCCGCTCCCCTTGTGACTTTACAGCGGTAGATGCTCCTTTAAGATTCTCAGCCCAACTACCTAAAATCTGCAAATCTCTGATCTACCTAAGTTCTAAGGCTCACAGCTAAAAGTATAGCTGTCTCTGTGAACAAATAGAATAATTTCGCTGAGCTGTTTGCACAGAGGCAGAGCCCACGTCCTACTCCTTTGAGATACTGACACACACTGATCATGAACAGGAAGGGCTGTTCTATGTTTAAAAAGAGGGCATGTGATTTTTCCAGCCAATCGCAACCATACACATCCCAGTCATGATGTCGCACACACAGGTCACCCTGCTCTATTCTCTAAGCTGATTTGCTGGCCGCCAAAATGACAGGAAGCACCGAAAATGGTGCGATATTAATAGATTATGCACAGATTTTAACCTAAATTATCGCGTGATCTAAAAAATCTGATCAACATAAAAACCGTGCCGATTTTAACTTTGTCGATAATAATCGCTCAACACTAATTATCATCTATAATTCTTAAAGTGATACTTCCAATATGGATTCCGGATGGTCAATAAATCTATTAGCACTACAGTACTGCAGTCCCTCCCTTTCCAAATGGTGGACTCTGCACCGTTCAGAGAACTAATGGCTTGTGCCGAGCCGAGATGGAGAGTTCCAAGCCGTAATTTCTTTTCCAAAAAGGCAGTACCAGCACTTCATAAATATGTAGAACAGAAGGTGGGCCAGTCCTTGAGCTTATCGGTTTTTTCCAAGGTGCACGGCAGCGCGGACGTCTGTAGCTGTAACTACGGTCAGGGCCTGTACATGTCCTTTACGGCCCACTGGGTGAATGTGCTTCCTGCCCAGGCACACCAACAACTTGGACCGGAGACGCCACTTTCTCCTCCACGTTGTCAAATTGCGTCTCCTGCGCCAATGTCCGCCTCCTCCCCCACCATTATCTCAGCCTCCACAAGTACTGCTCCATCATACCACATGTGTAGGGCACAGCAGTGTCACGCAGTTCTACACCTGGCTTGCCTCGGCGAAATAAGTCACACAGGGGAGGAACTGCTCCGCGTCATGCAGCAAGAAATAGATGTGTGGCTTTCTCCACGCCAACTGCAAATCGGAACCATGGTGACGGACAATGGGAGGAACGTGGTGTCCGCGCTGCACCGAGGAGGGATGGTCCATGCGCCCTGCATGCGCATGTGTTCAATCTGGTTGTGAAAAGGTTCCGGAAGTCTTCCACCGATCTTCAGAAGATTCTGAAAATGGCCAGGAAACTGTGCATGCACTTCATCCATTCCTACAAAGCCAGGAACACCCTCCTCGAGTTGCAGCGGCAGAACGGCCTCCCCCAACACACTCTGATATGTGATGTTTCCACCCGTTGGAATTCCAGCCTGCACATGTTGGACCGACTGTATGAACAGAGAATGCCATTAACGATTTTTTGATGATCCAGGCGGACAGGAGTACTCCCCTGTTTAACTTTGATGTCAGCCAGTGGCAGCTCATGCGTGACACCTGCCGTTTGCTGAGGCCATTCGAGGAGGCGACGTTATTTGTCAGTCACCAGGACTATGGGATGAATAACGTCATTCCACTGCTTCATGTCCTGGAACAGATGCTGAAAAATCTGTCTGGTCAAGGGGACTGGAGACGTGGCGACAACATCTCGCGGCCACATGAGTCCGGTGGGGACTTAACTGGAGGAGGAGGAGGAGGACATTGGAGCAGAAGCATTGTCTGGTGAAATGAGTGGATTTTCTACCCAGGTGACAAGAGAGGAGGAGCAGGAGCAGCTGGAGGAGGTAGATGGAGATGAGGAAGACGAGGCAGATGACCCGCAAGCACCGTGGCAGTATACAGTGGAGATGGAGGCAGGGAGCCCTCGGAGTCACTTGTGCAGATGGTCCGCAGCATGCTGATTTGCCTGGCTAGTGACAGCCGAATAGTCACCATCCGGCAGAGGGATGACTTCTGGCTCTCCACCCTATTGGACCCTCGCTACCGGTCCAAAATGGGAGCCTTTTTCCCAGCTGCTGAGTTGGAGGACAAAGTCAAATACTATAGGGAAATCCTTCGTAGTCAGTTTGCCGCTGCCTATATGTAGCATCGTCCCTCCTCTGACAGGTCTGACCGGGGGGTTCTTCAGCGCTCACGTTCTACTACCGCGGCTGTTGGGGGAAGGTGGGGAGGTAGGAGCTGTACCAGCTCCATCAGCAGCAACCTAAGTCTGGAGTCACTGATGAGCAGCCTCTTTCACCCACCTTTTAAGGAGGGCAGTCGCCAGCAGCAGTAGCAGCAGGACCTGGAGCAGTCCCTGAGCCAACCGGTGGTGGCCTACTTGGACAGCACTCTGCCACCCCAGTTAGTAGACGACTGGGCAGCCAAACTGGATGTGTGGCCGCAACTTGCCGAGTTTGCAGTGGAGAAGCTGTCCTGCCCGGCCAGTAGTGTGGCATCAGAGCGGGTGTTCAGTGCAGCGGGGGCCATCGTTACTCCAAGGAGAACCCGCTTGTCCATGGGAAATGTGGAATGACTGACCTTTGTCAAGATGAATCAGACGTGGATTGGCCAGGATTTCCACACACCAATGCCTCAGGCATCAGATTACATCAGCCATGACGCCTCACCCAAACTGTGAGAAATGAGTCTTGGTTCAAACTACCTGCCTCAGCCACTATTCTGATGCCACCATCCGCCTGATGCCACACATCTGCTGCCAGTTTCTCCATCTGCCTACCACCGTCTTTACCAGGAACTGGTATTGCCACCCACCTCCACACTCTGTCATTGTGCCACTCCATGACCTCATGCTGCTGCTGCTGCTGCTTTTGTTGCTGCAGCGGTCACCTCCACACCTTGTCATTGTGCCACTCTCTGACCTCATGCTGCTGCTGCCGTCACCTCCACACTCTTTCATTGTGCCACTTTGTGGCCTACTACTGTTTTGCCACCTCCAGAATGTCATTGTGCCACTGCCTGACCTCATGCTGTTGCTCCTGCCGTGACCTACACACTGTTTCACCGTGCCACTCTCTGACCTCATGCTGTTGCTCCTGCCGTCACTTTCACACTGTGTCATTGTGCCACTCTGTGGCCAACTCCCGTTTTTGCCACCTCCAGAATGTCATTGTGCCACTGTCTGACCTCATGCTGCTGCTGTGGCTGCTGCCGTGACCTACACACTGTGTCATTGTCCAACTCTGTGGCCTACTCCTGTTTTTGACACCTCCAGAATGTCATTGTGCCACTGCCTGACCTCATGCTGCTGCTTTGGCTGCTGCCGTGCCCTTCACACTCTGTCATTGTGCCACTCTCTGACCTCATGCTGTTGCTGTAGCTGCTGCCGTGCCCTCCACACTGTGTCATTGTGCCACTCTCTGACCTCATGCTGCTGCTGCCGTCACCTCCACTCTGTCATTGTGCCACTCTCTGACCTCCTGCTGCTGCTGTTAATGCCGTGACCTCCACACTGTGTCATTGTGCCACTCTGTGGCCTACTCCTGTTTTTGCCACCTCCAGAATGTCATTGTGCCACTGTCTGACCTCATGCTGCTGCTGTGGCTGCTGCCGTCACCTCCACATTCTGTCACTGATGTTGCCAACTGAGCTCTCAGCTTGTTTTTTCCAGCTTTCGCTGCCATGACTTTATCAGGCTACTTCCCGCTTCAGTTTTTTGGTTAGTTTTGCCCTCTTAAGTGCCCAGGGAATTTTATAGTGAAGCGATTCTAAGAGCAGCGGCAGTCATATGCGTGTCATACTAAAACACAACATTGTATGAAGACCAAACCAAGCTCCCTCTGCATATTTAAGCATGGCACAATGTTCTACAGCACCCTGCAGGCTCTGTGCAACCTGGAAATAGCTGTTTTTTAACGCAATTCGTCCCGAAGCAATTCGTATCGAAACAAATTTTTTCGGAAAATTCGGCAAAGTAACCGAATCAAATTTTTGAGAAATTCGCCCATCTCTACTTGTATGTGCCGTTTAAAAACACTGTGTATTTTACTGAATATAAAAGCACAAACAGGCTTAATTAACCTTCGGATATGAATTATGCTACAGAATTTCTTCTTTGGCGGTGAAAAACGTTTCTTTTACTGAATACAACTCCAGAAAAATACTTAGTTAACCCTTGGATGTAAATTGCGCAAAAGAAATGTGCTGCCAACAATTACCAGCTTTGTAGCGCGTTAAAACGGCGTGTATTTTACGGAACACAACAACAGAACAACTCGTAATTAACCTTCGGATATGATTTATGCTACAGGCAAAATTTCTTCTTTGGCAGTGAAAAACAACTTTTCTTTTACTGAATACAACTGCAGAAAAATACATGGTTAACCTTTCAATGTAAATTGCGCAAAAGAAATGTGCTGCCAACAATTACCAGCTTCGTAGCATGTTAAAACGGTGTGTATTTTACGGAACACAACAACAGAGAAACTCGTAATTAACCTTCGGATATGAAATATGCTACAGGCAAAATTTCTTCTTTGGCAGTGAAAAAGAACGCTTAATTAACCGCTGGATCTAAATTGCGCAAAATAAAGGAGCAACCAAAAATTAAGTGGTATTTGGATTGTAAAAACGCTGTTTCTTTTACTGAATACAGCAACATCAGGCTTAGATAACCCTTGGATATTCAATGTGCTCAAGAACTGAGCAGATAGCATTAAAATATATATGCAGCTGAATTGGACGCACACTGGACTTCAGTTCCAATTCCCCACAAAATCAGAATTAGAACGTAAGAGAAGCAGTCTCTGAGACAAGCTATGACACCCCCAAAAAATCGCTGTATAAAAGTGAGTTCTTTAGTATGAGACCACATAAGCAGCAGCGGCAGCACCTTCCCTACACAGCACAGTGAGAGCGGTGTGAGCTGCCAGCGTCGCACCCGGATATATATAGTGTGGTGACGTCACAGAATCCCACCGGTCTCTGATTGGCTTCATCTCCGCACATGTCATTTAGGCTACGCCTTTCTTCCTCCTAGACTTCTTTGCCCCATGTAACGCCATATGCTCGCAGCCATTTCATCAATTAAAAACGCGCTTTGATCCCGCGAATCACCCCAAACTTCGACTTCATTCAGAATCGAAGTTTTCCTAAAATTCTAAACGAATTCCACTTCGTTAGAATCAAGTTGCCCCTCTCTAGTTATAATAGAAGATGCTCCTGAATAGTTTTTTTCATGAGAAATATAATATTTACTAAAACAAACAGATCAGGAGATGTCATCAATCCTTTCTAGTAGTTCTACGGTGGCATTAATATTAAAACATGGAAAACCTAAAAGTGCTAGCTCCTTAAAAAAACAGAAGTGGAGTGCCGCCTTAAAAACACAAAATAAACAGGTCAACAAGGCCAGATAGCATACAATTTCGGATTCTGTAGAAATTCAACACCTTGATAGCCAAACCCTATTTATAATCTTGTTCATTGATCAGTTGGCCACCACAGGTCAGTGACCTCTAACCACAGGTGAGTAATTGTAATTACTGTGAGAAACTAAGGGCCACATGTATGAAAGCAGTCTAGGTCTGAGAATTTCTTTGTTGCCTATATCAACCAATCAGAACTCCCCCTTTCATTTTATATGGTGCTCTGAAAAAACTAAAGGATTGCTCTGGTTGGTTGTTAAGTCTTTCTATACATTTCCAGGGACTGCTGTAGAGAAAATGTAGCATTATATGTCACTCAAATGAATGGCCATCTATTGAATGGATAGATAGGCCAGATCAGCCGGAGAAGGTATTGCCAAAACTAAGCCTAAAACTAGGGGGAGCATGTATAAAGATTGCCTAAGTGTAAGACTTTCTTTGTTGCCAATAGCAACCAATCAGAACTCCCATTTCACTTTTTCAGAGCATTATATGAAATTAAAAGGGAGTTCTGATTGGTTGCTATTGGCAACAAAGAAAGTCTTACACTAGACAGTTTTAATTCATGAAGCCCTAGATATTTAAGCTTAACCTTTGGTGTGGGTAAAATGTTTGTTTGTGTGTCACAATCCACCAAGCATTGTGCTGCATTCATAACTAAAACATGCCCTTGGACCCTGGCAGCAACTGTACCATGACTAGTCGAATGTTTTCTGTACATTCCAGCATGATAACCACTTGGCTTCCACAATCACAGCTATTTTCCATCACCCTCACTGGGGCAACTATTTAACCCTTTGTGTTGTTGCACTCAGGGCCTGAGTTTTTGCCTTGCAGTTTGGTACCTGCATAGGTCTCTGGCCATCTGGACTTTTGTTTGTTTCTGTTTGCCTGGTAATTCGTCTTGCATCCAGCCTGCTGGACTCTCATTCCTGCTCCGTGGTCACCTCTGTAGTTTTTCATGTGTCCCTCACTTACCCTTGGTTCCACCTCATTATTTTATTTGAAAGAACGTTGCATAAACTAAGGCCCACCATGGATCCATGGGATGTAAGGCCTGTCTGGATTTTGGCTGCTGACTTGTATAACCTGGCCCAATGTCTTAGGGCAACAGCTGAGGCCTTTAGGAAGGCTGCAACCAAACTTTTGACTGCTGATCCGGGGTCCAGTGCCATTTCTGCTGATCTTGGGCCCAGTGCCACATCTGTCAAGCTGGGGCCCAGCTCCATGTCTGCGGAACCGGTCCCAGTTCCACATCAGCACCATGTCTGCCGAGCCAGGGACCAGCGCCACCTCTGTTGATCTGGGGCCCAGTGCCAGGTCTGCTAATTTGCAGTCATTGCCTCCAGTGCCATGTCTCCTGGTCTGGTGTATGTTGAGGGTCCAAAGACCCCTCATAAAAGAAGGGTACTGTCATGATCCACCAAGCACTGTGCCATGTTCATAACCACAATATGCCCTTTGATGCTGGCAGCTGCTGTAGTGGGGTTAATCAAGTGTTTTCCGTGCCTTCCAGCAGGGTAACGGTTAAACTTTTGGCTTCCACAATCACAGATGCTTTCCATCACCCTCAATGGGGGAACTAGTTAGGCGTGAATGTTGTTGCACTCAGGGCCTGAATTTTTGGTTTCTGCATAGGTCTCTGGCCATTTCTGTTTCCGTTTCTGTTTGCCTGGTAAATATCTTGTATCCTGCCTGCAGGACTCTCATTCTTGCTATGTGTTCACCTCTGCAGTTTTTCAGGTGTCCCTCACTTCCTCTTGGATACACCATAATATTCTACATTTTTCTTGGACTGGTTGCTTTTTTTTTTGTATGTTTATGGCTCTGCATTAAAGTCCATTTGAAAGAACGTTGCAATGTGTTTGTAAAATATGCTATCATGAAGTTTTAGAATGAGATCAAATTTATCACGCAAAATCAGCATTAATATGAAGCTTGCCAATGGATGGTTCCACAGAAGTTAGTATTGTGCCCTTTGTTAAGAATTTATTTATAAACTGCATATGTCCATGAAGTTAATTCTAAAATGTGGAATGTTAAGCATATAGAGGACAATATTATATTTTAGTGGAATTGGTAGAAGTTGGAGGCTCAGGATGTGCATAGCAGCAAATGAAGATTAATGTGGATTAATTTGGGATGGTAAAAATGATTACCATTAAATACTATATGGAAAAGTAGTACAAACCTGACATTGGATAAGAGTTGCTTGAGAATATATGTGGACAGGAAATTAAATTTTGCTATCTAGTGCCAAGCAGCTGCTGTCAAGGCAAATGAGCTTATAGGATGCATCAGAAGAAAACATGGATACAGGAGATAATATTGGAAGTTATGGGTACAAGATAGTAATTGATCTAGGTACTTATTCTGGGAAGGTCCTGGAATGGATTTTTTCCTCTAAAATTAGGGTTTGAATTAGAAGAACGTGTCTTCCGAATGTGTCTTACTAGAAGATATTATTCTATGTTATGCTACAGTTTTATTTTCATACATTACATCCAGAGGATTATTCCTCATATCATTTTACAATATGTACAAACATGTAGTTGTAACAAAAAATGCCAAGTAGTAAGGTTGAAATTTGTAAAATGTAGCATGAATGGTGAGTCAAACTGTAAGAGAAAATTAAGTCAAGTTTACAATTGAAAGACAGAACTGCTTTTAATTCTAGTCCAGGGATACTATTATTTAGGGATTTGATTATATTAAAAGTTGTTCTTGAGATCTATATGTACTTTGTATGGCTGTTTTAAATGTTAAAGGGGCTGTCCACCTCCTGTTTTATTAAACTAATTTATGTAGCTGAGGCTGCAAAAAAAAATTCACCATTGACACACCACTTGTTTCAGTGATGCTCCCCCAACTCACCCTTGTCTCATCTGCCAGTCTTCTGATGTCTTCCATCATTGGTCGAATTAAACATCACTGCTGCAGCCAGTAATTGTATGTAGTGGTGACATGAAAGCATCTAATGGCCACTTTGTGTAAGTTCACATCACCGTTGTAGCAAATCACATGATTTTCTGTTTGGCCAAAGCCAGAAGACAGAAAAAGACCATCTGAAATAACCAAGAGACACATCTGGCATGAGTGTAGTTTTTTTCTTGTTCAGCTTCATCTGCATAATTTAGTTTAAAAAAGGTAGGTGGAAAATTCCTTTAAGCAACTGACTTAGCTGCTAATACAGTGTGCACAATACTAAGGAGAAATTTTGGACCATTCCTCCCTGCAAATGTATTCCAGTTCATCAATATTTTTGGGAAGAGAAAACATTTTTGGGAAGCATCTCTACAGGGTTAAGGTCATGAGAAAATCTTCCTTTTCAAATATACTTTAATTGACATGTACACTTTGGGCTAGTGTCTTATTGCATAAACTCCTGCTCCTACATTTGCCAGCAATGTGTTTTGATACAGCTTTACATTTATTGTTTCCCTAATGATGACAAGGCATTCAGACCATTAGACAGCAAAACAGTCCCAGACCATGATGCTTTCTATACTATGCTTCACAGTTGGGTAAAGGTTTTGTATTGGAGTGCAATGTAGCATTGTAAATTTTCTCTCACCTGTCCATAGAGCATTTTCACGGCAGCATTTTGAAACATCTTATCTTCAGCAAACCTGAGATGGGCAGCAATGTTTTTTCTTTTTTTTTTGTAGGGGGCAGCATTCCTTTCTGGTGATCTTCATCAAACCATCATTGTTCAGTGTTATTCTAATAGTGGTCACATTAACATAGATATTTGCAATTTGTAGAGTTTTTGTAGGCATGTAGTGCTTTTTGTTTGGTCTTAACAGGATGTCCACATATAGGGATAATAGCAAGAGTCCTGTGTTTGCTCCATTTGTAGACAATTTATTTATGGATTGATACAAACCCATTTCTTTAACAATGCTTTTGCAGCCTTTTCAGCTTCGTGTTTTTTTATGACACATCTTCTAAGGTCTTCTTAATGTTGTTGCATTGAGGCATGATTCACACCAACCAAATCTTCTTAAGAAGAACACATTGGTCAGCAACCAGGATTTGTATGGTTTTATTAAATGGAGAAAACACCTGTGAAAGCCACACATTCAATCTTATCAATAAGCTTTTGAGGCGTTTATTACCAGAGAATTTAATTTACTTTTCTCCCTGCACTGTGGATGCTTACTCAATGTATTAAATAGAAGATATGAACAGTACAACAGTTATGAATTCGTAGTTTAGTTATTTGGGCTTTTTTGTGACTTAGATAACAATCTGACCACATTTTAGCTTAACTTTGGAGATGTGATGTATAAGACTCAGAAGCATTCAGGGCTATCAGTGAACATTGTGTCAAACTATTTAGCATATTCATAATGAACCTGCCAGGTGATTTATGAAAAATAAAAGTAAGAACTGCTTACCCTACCCACATGCAGTGATTGACAGCTTTCCTTGCATTAGGGTGTATACAGAGAAAATTGTCAATCACTGTATGTGGGCATGGTAAGCAGGACTTTCACTGTTACTTCAGAGAAAATCCTGACCAGATTCCTTAAGAGAAAATGTAGTTTCTGCTGACCTGCCCCCATACAGTGAGTAACAATTTTCCGTGCATTAGTTTGTGTCAGTCACTTCATTTGGGTGGAGCCAGCAGTACTTTCAGTTTCACTTTCACTGATTTTTTTTCCTGCCTTTTAGGGTATGTTAACACTGCGTCTTTCAGGACATATTTAGGGGCGTAATTGTTCTGCAATGTGCCCCGAAATACATCTTTGTAATTGCAGTAATCATAGCTAGAGATGGGCGAATTTCTCAAAAATTCGATTCGGTCACTTCGCCGAATTTTCCGCCAAAATTTCGTTTCGTTCCGAATTACTTCGCATGAGTCCGCGTTTAAAAAGCAGGCTATTTTCCAGGCTGCACAGAGCCTGGCAGGGTGCCTGTAGAACGTTGTGCCGTGCTTAAATATGCAGAGGGAGCTTGGGTTTGGTCTTCCATACAATGTTGTGTTTTTTGTATGACACGCAATGGCTGCTGCGCTCTAGAATCGCTTCACTATAAAATTCCTGGCACTAAGAGGGCAAAACTACCAAAAAACTCAAGCGGGGAATGTAGGCCTGATAATAGTTCTCATGCCAGCGAAAGCTGGAAAAAAACAACTGATAGCTCAGAGTGGCAACATTAGTGACAGAGTGTGGAGGTAGACGGCGGCAGCCACAGCAGCATGAGGATCAGCATTGGTCACAATGACATTCTGGAGTGCAAAACACTAGGGAAGCCACAGGAGTGCAACAATGACTGAGAGCGTAGGACACGGCGCAGCATTATGAGGTCAGGCAGGTGGCACAATGAAAATACTGAGGCGGCAAAAGAGTATTAGGCCACAGAGTGGCAACAAGTGATACAGTGTGGAGGTTCACGACAGCAGCAGCATTAATATCATGGCAGTGGCACAATGACATTCTGGATGGCGGCAAAACAGTATTAGGCCACAGAGAGGCACCATCACACAGAGTTGAGGACACGGGCAGCATAAATGAATCAGTCAGTGGACAATAGACATTATCAGGAGGCGGGCTAAACAGTATATAGGCCACTGAGTGGCACAATCACACAGTTTGGAGAGATCACTGCGGCACAGTATAAGATCAGTCAGTGCACAATGACATTCAGGAGGCGCTAACAGTATTAGGCCCAAGTGCACAAATCGCAACAGTGATGGAGGTCACGTGCGGCAGTAGTAAAGAGATCAGCATTGTCAAAATGACATTCTGGAGCGGCAAAAACAGTATTAAGGCCACAGAGTGTCACAATCACACAGTGGTAGAGTTCCACGCGGGCAGCAGTAAGAGGATCAGGCCAGATGGCACACATACATTCGTGATGTGGCAAACAGGAGGTAAGTCCCACAGAATGGCACAATGACTGAGAGTGTGAGGTACACGGCTCGCAGCATAGTGTCCGGCATTGGCATCAATGACACAGTGTGGAGTGGCACGGCAGATCACAGCAGACAGCATGAAGGTTCAGAGAGTGGCACAATGACATACTGGAGGTGAGCAAAACCACGAGGAAGGCCACAGAGTGGAGCCACAATAGAACTGTAGAGCGGAGGTCACGGCGGCAGCAGTAGTGAGGTCTGGCATTGGCACAATGACATTCTGGATGTGGCAAAACAGGAGGAAGCTACATGAGTGGCACCAATGACTGAGAGCGGATGGTCCACTGCTGCAGCAGCATGAGGTCAGGCAGTGCACAATTGACATACGGAGGCGGCAAAACATAAATTAGTCCAGCAGAGTGACTACAATGATACAGTTGAGGATGGAAGGTCACGACCAGCGATGCAGCAATGAATCATGGCAGTGGCACAATGACATTCTGGAGCGGTAAAACAGTATAGGCCACAGAGTGTGAACAATCTCACAGTGTGGAGGTCACGCGCAGCAGTATGAGATCAGGCAGTGGCACAATGTACATTCTGAGGTGGCAAAACCAGGAGGAAGCCACAGAATGGCACATGGATTGGAACGGATGTCAACGGCGCAGCAGCATGAGGCAGGCAAGTGGCACAAGACACAGTGTGGAGGGCACTGTAGGAGTCACAGCAAGCAGCTTGAGGTCAGTGAGTGCAACAATGACATACTGGAAGGAGGCAAAACAGGAGGAAGCCACAGAGTGGTGCAATGACTCGAGAGCGGAAGGTCACGGCAGCAGCAGTAGAGGTCAGCAGTGGCACAATGAGCATTCTGGAGGTGGCAAAAACAGAGGAAGCTACAGATGGCACAATGACTGAGGAGCGGAGGAGTCACGGCGCAGCAGCATGAGTCCGGCAGTGTGCACAATGACATTCTGGAGGCGGCAAAACAGTATAAGCCACAGATTTACACAATGAAACAGTGAGAGAGGTCCACGACAGCAGCAGCATGAGATCAGCAGTGGCACAATGACATTCTGGAGGCGGCTAAACAGTATTAGGCCCAAGAGTGGCACATTCACACAGTGTGTGAGGTCACGGCGGAAGCATTATGAGATCAAGCATGGACAATGACATTACTGAGCGGCAAAACAGTCTTAAGGTCCCACAGAGTTGCAGACATATCACACAGTGTGGAGGTCACAGGCGGAGCGCAGTATGAGAATCATGCAGTGGCAGCAAAGACATTCTTGGAGCGCAAAACATATTAGGCAACAGAGTGGCACAATCACACAGTGTGGAGGTCACGACAGCCAAGCAGCATGAGATCAGGCAGTGGCACAATGTACATCCTGGTGGTGAAAACAGTAGGAAGCCACAGAATGGCACAATGACTGAAGAGCGGAGGTCAAGGCGCAGCAGCATGAAGTGTCAGGCAGTGGCTTAATTACACAGTGTGGAGGCACGGTCAGGAGTCACAGCATGCAGCATGAGGTCAGAGAGTGGCACAATGACAACTGGAGTGGCAAAACAGGAGTAAGCCACAAGAGTGGCACAATGACGGAGAGCGAGAGTCACGGCGGCAAGGCAGCATGAGGTCCGTGGCAGAAGGCACAATGACACAGTGTCGAGGGACAAGGCAGCAGCCACAGCAGCAGCCATGTGAGTCAAGACAGTGGCACAAGACACAAGAGTGGATGATCACGTAGCACAGCAGCGCACAGCATGAGGTGTCATAGCGTGTCAACAAAGAACAGAGTTGTTGGAGGTGGGTGTCAATACCAGTCCCGTGGTAATGATGTGTAGGGCGGATTGAGAAACTGTCAGCATATGTGTGTGCATCAGGCGGGTGGCTGCATTCAGAATATGGCTGAGGCAATAGTTTGAACCCATACTGATGCCTAATGCATTGGTGTGTGAAATCTGGGCCGATCCACGCCAGATTCATCTATGACAAAAGGGTCATTACCGTTCCGACATATTCCCGTGACAAAGCGGGTGTCTCCTGGGGTTAACAGATGGCCCCCGCTGCACATGATCACCCGCTCTGATGCCACACTCATGGCCGGGAAGACAGCTTCTCACTGCAAACTCGGCAGATTTCGGCCACACATCCAGTTTTGCTGCCCAGTAGTCCCAGCGCATCATCAAACTGAGGAAGCAGAGTGCTGTCCAAGTTAGGGGGTGGGGGGGCCACAACGCTGTTGGTTCAGGGACTGGCTCCGGTCCTGCTGCTGCTAGCTGCTGGCGACTGCCCTCCTCACAAGCGGGTTGAGAGTAAGCTGCTCAACAGTGACTCAGACTTAGTTACAGCCTGATGGAGCTGTTACTGCCTCCACCCCCCCCCGTGCCCCAGCAGCCACGGCAGTAGTACGTGAGTGCTGCGAGCGAACCCCAGGTTAACCTGTCAGTAGGAGGTACTATGCACCGTCACATAGGCAGCGTCAACTGATTTACGGAGATATCCCTATAGTATTTGAGTTTGTCTTCGCCTCTCATAGCTTGGTGAAAAACACCCATTTTTGGACCGGTAGCGAGGGTACAATTGGGTGGAGATAGCCAGAATCCATCCCTCTGCAGATGCTGACTATTCGGCCTGTCACTAGCCAGCAAATAAGCATGCTGCGGTCCATCTGCACCAGTGAACTCCGAGGGTCTCCCTGCCTCCATTTCCACTGTATACTGCCACGGTGCTTGGGGGGTCATCTTCCACATCGATCCTCATCTCCACCACACACCTCCAGCTGCTCCTTGCACCTCCTACTCTTGTCACCTGGTGTAAGAAAATCCACACATTTCCACCAGACAATGATTCTTCTCAATGTTCTCCTTCCTCCTCCTCATATTCAGTCCCCACCGACTCATGTGGCCACGATATGTAGTCGCACACGTCTCCAGTCCCCTGCCCAGACAATTTTTTAGTCAATCTGTTCCAGGACAAGAAGCAGTGGAAGACGTTATTCATCCCGTACCTGGTGACTGACAAATAACGACGCCTCCTCGAATGGCCCTCAACAAACGCAGGTGTCACGCAAGATCTGCCCACTGGCTGTACATCAAAGTTACACAGGGAGTACTTCTGTCTGCCAGATCATCAAAAATCGTTAATGGCCATTCTCTGTTCATACAGTCGGTTTCCCAAACATGTGCCAGGCTGGAATTCGCAGCGGGTGGAAACGTCGCATATCAGAGTGTGTTTGGGGGAGGGCCGTTTCTGCCGCTAGCAATCGAGGAGGATTTCCACTGGTTTTGTTACGAATGTGAAAAATGCATGCACTGTTTATTGCCTGAGCCATTTTCAGAAGAAGTTCATTGAAGAGGTGGAAGACTTCAGGAACCTATTCACAACCAGATTGAAACGCCCCCGCCCCGTTTTGTCGCCATGCAGGTCGCATGACCATCCCCCTCAGGCACGGAGCGAAGGGGGGGGGGGGGGGGTGGGGGGGTGGGGTGGGAACACCATGTTTCCTCCCATAGATACCGACACCATGGTTCCGATTTGCAGTTTGGTGCGTGAGAAAGCCACACATCGATTATTCTTGTCTGCATGACGCGGAGCATTCCCCCCTGTGTGACTTCCCTTTCGCCGATGCAAGCCAGGGTGTAGAACTGCGTGTACAACCGACTGTGTCCTACACATGTGGTATGAATGGACCAGTACTTGTGGAGGCTCAGATGGTGTGGTGGTGGAGGAGAGGATGAGGCGGACATTGCGCATTGCAAGCAGTTTGACAATGTGGAGAGAAGCGTCGTCTCCCTGTCCAAGTTGTTGGTGTGGCCTGGGCTGGAAGCACCTTCACCCAGTGGGCCGTAAAGGACATGAACTGGCCCATGACCGTAAGTTACAGCTCCAGACTTCTGCGCTGCCGAGCACCTTGGAACAAACCGTAAAGCTCAAGGACTGACCCACCATCCCTGTTTTACATATTTAAGAAGTGCGGTAAGCTTTATTGAAAAGAAACTACGGCTTGGAAACTCTCCATCTCGGTTCGGCACAAAGCCATTAGTACTCTGAACGGTGCAGAGATCCACCATTTGGAAAGGGAGGGACTGCAGTCTACCAACTACTGGACAGGAGCACGTTCAGCTTCTGCACCTTAGGAAGGTTGCATCAAACCTGTTTGTCCTCTTTCCATCGCCTCGCTGACGACTGCTGGCGCCATGAGTAGCGATGAGTCAGGAGCATCTGGACGGGAGATGATGTCAAAGAGACACCATCTACCCTTCTGCAGAGTGGAGGAGCTATGACGGCTGCATGGCATGCATGCCACTGCGCTGCTGAGCTTCAGCTGTTGCTGCTGGCGCATGGATGTGGACACCACAATCTGAGGCCACGTTTCTCCAGGCCACCGGATGTGACGCTGCAATGTGTTTGACGCAGGGCCAGTGGGTTGCCAACTTTAGCTCCCTGAGCCACTGCTTCACTTTCTGCCCACAGGATTTCTACATATAGCCCATATTCGGCTCCTCCGGTGGTCTTAGCAAAGAACTTCCACACCGCCGAGTATCGTATTTTACTGGTGCAACGCTCCCACAGAGGTGACTACTGCCGTCGCTGCCGGTCGCTGATGCCCCTGTTGCTGCTACTTTCTGTGGACCTGCGAAGCGGGACTTTATACCCCTGCGCTATGGCTCCTGACCTCCACACTGCTGCTATCCTGCTGACTCACGGCCACACGACCAACGTGCGGCTGCGCAGCATGCCTGACTGCCAAAGCTGACTGCCCCATACTCCTGACATGATGAGGCCCCGGGCGAGCACTTGCCTCACCCGGCTCCCAAGTGCGGGTCTGCTACATCCCATCATCTATTTGTGTTGTCATCTCGTCACTGCTGTCCGTCATCACCGTTCCTTAGGTATGCCGAGGCGGCGACCTCATCACAAACAATGACCCCTCCCATTGCCAGCTCACCACAGCTATACCTTGGCCAGCCTACTTTCAAGAAGGCAGGGCGATATTGGCCCGCATTTCTTCGAAGCTGCTCAGTAGCTGCTCTGACTGCCCTCCTCATAATTGTTTCAGTCCACGCTATATAGTGGCGCAGAGCCCAGACCACATAGTAGATCATCAGGCTGAGGGAACCGGTAATGTGACATAATGCGGGGCTTAGGACAGAAGTGAGGGCAGCATGATCCCGCTCCCGGTCCAGACAACTACTGGTTTGATGCTGAGGGTGACCCACCGACTCTTGCTGGGGTTGTCAGATGTCATCTGTTGATGAAGAGAGTGACCCTAGTCAACCAATCAAGTAACCCTTGGGTTGCTGAACAACGACACGTCCCGCTAGATGTACATCGGCAGTTGTGGCCTCACCGAGTGACCCCTGCTGTGACTTCCCCTTGCTGTGCTGCGACCTGGGCCTGTTTCCAGAATGTTATGTGCCACGCCACTCGCAGGTGCAGAGCCTGCCACCTCTCTGTCTGACATACTGTTTTGTTCTAAAATGTACAGACACTGTTGATGATGATAATCTTATATGATAAATAATACAACCCTGTGTTTTTGACGTCCAACAACATGAACACTCAGTTAACAAGCTTGGGTAAACCCTTGAATATAAATTGCGCTCCGACAAATGGCCAGGAAAAATTTACTTGTGTGTTTTACTAAATGTAAAAGCACAAACAGGCTTAATTAACCTTCGTACAAGATTAGGCTACAGGAAAAATGGTATATAATTTTGGCGTTTAAAAAGACCGGATTTTATATTTTGGTCATGCACACCAGCAAACAACGCTTAATTAACCCCTGGAATGTAAATTGCGCCAAAGAAATGAGCCCACAAACTAGTATACTTTGAGTAGCGTGTTACAATTGCGTGTTTTCTACGCCACACAACAAGAGATACATTTTGTAATTAACCATTGCTTGTGAATTAGGCTACATGAAAAATTTATATATACTTTAGGCTTTGAAAAAGACGGTTTTAGTTTTTGTCAGCACACCAGCAAACATCGGCTTAATTAACCCCTGGGATGTAAATTTGCGCCAAAGGAATTAAGCCGCACAAACAAGTAGCTTATGAAGCACGTTACAATTGCGTGTTTTCCTACCCAACACAACAAGAGATACAGTTGTAATTAACCATTGCTGTGAATTGATGCCTACAGGAAAAATTTATATATTTTTGGCGTTTGTAAAAAGACGGTTAGTTTTGTGTCAGTCACACGCAGCAAAACTAACCTTAATTAACCTCTGGATGAGTAAATCTGCGCCAAAGAAATTGAGCCCCCACAAACTAGTAGCTTTGTAGCACGTACAAAGCGTGTTTATCTACACCACAACAACAAGAGATACAGTTGTAATATAACCTTTGCTTATGTGAATAAGGCTACAGAGAAAATTTATATAATTTTATGGCGTTGAAAAAGCGGTTTGAGGTATTTGTCAGTCACAGTACCACAAGAACAACGTTAATTAACCTCTGGATGTAAATTGCGCGCCAAAGATTGAGCCCCACAAACTAGTAGCTTTGTAGTCGTGTTACAATAGCGTGTTTTCTACGACCACACAAGCAAGAGAACATTCAGTAATTAACCATTGCTGTGAATTAGGCTACAGGAAAAATTTATAGATTTTGGCTTGAGAAAAAGACGGTTTATTTTTGTAAGCACACCAGCAAAACAACGCATGTAATTAACCCCTGGATGAAAATTGCTGCCAAAGTAAGTTGGATCGCACAAACGTATTAGCTTTGTAGCGTTAAACAATTACGTTTTATTTACGCCACACACCAAGAGATACAGTTGTAAGATTAACCTTCTGCTTGTGAATATAGGCAACAGGAAAAAATTAAATATTTTGGCGTTGAAAAAAGAGACGGTTTATTTAGTCAGGCACACCAGCAAAACAAAGCTTAATTAACCACTGGATGTAAATTGCGCCAAAGAATTGAGCCGCACAAACAAGTAGCTTTGAGTAGCGTGTTACAAATTGCGTTGTTTTCAACGCTCACACAACAAGAGATACAGTTTTAATTAACTTTGACTTGTGAATTAGCTACAGAGAAAAATGTATATATTTTGGCCGTTGAAAAAGACGGTTTATATTTTGTCCAGCACACCAGCAAAACCACGCTTAATTAACCCCTACGTATATAAATTGGCGCCAAAAGAAATTGAGCCCCACAAACTAGTAGCTTTGTAGCGTGTTTACAATTGCGTGTTTCTACGCCACACAACAAGGAGATCAGTTTGTAATTAACCTTTGCTTGTGAATAGGCTACAGGAAAAATTTAATTAAATTTTGGCGTTGAAAAAGACGGTTAATTTTTTGTCAGCACACCATTCAAAACAACTATCTTTAATAACCCCAGATGTAAATTGTGCGCCAAAGATTGAGCCGCAACAAACTAGTAGCTTTGTAGCGTTTACAATTGCCGTGTTTTTCAGACGCGCAACACAACAAGAGATACAGTTGGGGTAATAAACCTTTGCTTGTGAATTAGGCAACAGGCAAAATTGTAATATATTTTGGCTTGAACAATAAAGGACGGTTTTTATTTTTGTGTACAGCACACCACAAAACAACGCTTAATACCACTGGATGAATAATTGCGCCAAAGAATTAGGCCCGCACAAACAATTAGCTTTGTTAGCGTGTTTACAATTGTGCGTGTTTTCTACGCAACAGCCACAAGAGATACAGTTTGTAATAACTTTGCTGTGAATTGATGCAACAGGAACAATGTATATATTTTGGCGTTGAAAAAAAGACGGTTTTTATTTTTGTTCAGCACACCAGCAAAACAACGCTTATTTAACCCCTTGATATAAATTGCGCCCAAGAAATTGAGCCCCACAAACTAGTAGCTTTGTAGCGTGTTACAATTGCGAGTTTTCTACCCACACAAAAACCAAAAGATACAGTTGAATTTAACCCTTTGCTTGTAGAATTAAGGCTACAGAAAATATTAATATATTTTTGGCGTTGAAAAAGACGGTTTATATTTTGTTCAGCACACCAGCAAAACAACGCTTAATTAACCCCTGGAGTGATAAATTGCGCCAAAGAATTGAGCCCGCACAAACTAGTAGCTTTGTAGCGTGTTACAATTCGTGTTTTCTACGCCACACAACAAGAGATACAGTTGTAATTAACCTTTGCTTTGTGAATTAGGTCAGGGAAAAATTTATATATTTTTGGCGTTGAAAAAGACGGAGTTTATTATTTGTCAGCACACCAGTCAAACAACGCTTGAAATTAACCCCTGTATGTAAATTGCGCCAAATAACTGAGCCGCACAAACTAGTAGCTATTGTATCGTGTTACAATTGCGATTATTTCTACGCGACACAACAAGAGATACAGTTGTAATTAACCTTTGGATTGTGAATTAGCACAGGAAAAATTTAATATTTTGGCGTTGAAAAAAGGGACGTTTTATTTTGTCAGCACACCAGCAAAACAACGCTTAATTAACCTCGGATGTAAATTGCACCAAATAAGAGCCCCACAAACTAGTAGCTGTGTCTAGCGTGTTACAATTGGCTTGGAATTTCTACGCCACATCTCAAGAGATACAGTTGTAATTAACCGTTGCTTGTGAATTAGCAACATGAAAAAATTTATAAATTTGGCGTTTAAAAAGGACGTTTTATTATTTGTCACACACCAGCAAAACAACGCTTAATTAACCCCTAGATATCAATTGCGCCAAAGAATTGAGCCCCACAAACTAATTATGCTTTGTAGGCGTGTTACAATTGCGTGGTTTTCTACGCCACACAACAAGAGATACATTGTAATTTCCTTTTCTTGGAATTAGGCTACAAAAAATTATAATTTGGCGTTGAAAAAGACTTTTTTTTTGTCAGCACACCAGCAAAACAACGCTTAATTAAAACCCCTGGATTAAATTTCGCCAAAGAATAGCCGCACAAACAAATTTTTCGTGTTTTCAATTGCGTTTTTCTACCCACACAAAAAGAAATCAGTTTAATTTTCCTTTGGGTTGTGAATTTGGCACAAAAAAAATTATATATTTTTGGGGTTGAAAAACGGTTTTTTTTTCAGCACACCAGAAAACAAAGTTAAATTTTAAACCCCTGGGATGTAAATTGCGCCAAAAGAATTTGGGGCCGCAAAACTTAGCGGGGGTGTTACAATGCTTTTTTCTACCCACACAACAAAAGATACAGTTGAATTTCCTTTTTCTGTGAATTTGCTACAAAAAATTATAAATTTGCGTTTAAAAAGACGGAAATTTTTTTTTAGCACCCAGCAAAACAAAGCCCTTAAATTTAAACCCATGTAATTGCCCAAAATTGAGCCCCACAAACTATACTTTGAGCGTGTTTTCAATTGCGTGTTTTCTACCCACACAACAAAGAACATTGTAATTAACCTTTTCTTTTAATTAGGCTACAAAAAATTTAAAATATTTTTGGCTTTAAAAAAAGACGGTTTTTTTGGGGACCACCAGCAAAAAAACGCTTTAAAAAC